>SJYC01136903.1:20-93087 GCA_006408675.1 Madoqua kirkii
GACATACACACACAAAAATACATATAAATTAGGAGAGAATGTGATAAAACGAAGTGGCAAAATGTTAACAACTGACACATTATGCTACTGTTAACAATTTCTTGTTAAGTTTGACATTATTTCAAAGCAAGTTAAAAAGTAAAAGTTCACAGAGAGAAAAAGTCCCATCACTCTTTACTGTCCCATTCCTCTCTACAATAATACTCTTTTCACACTTAAAAAGCATGCTGCAGAATTACCTTTAAATATCTAGGTTATTTTTCACTCTATATGGAATGAAATGATAATGTATATATACATTACTTACTAACAATTAAGTTGTATTATTTTCCTTAATTTCAACATACACAATATGATCAATACTGCTTAAGAGTTTGGGCTCCAGAGTCAGAAAAACCTAGAAGTGAATTCCCATTTTAAACTTACCAGCTACATAACACAACTCCATTTACCCTACCACTTAATTAGTATGTTTTTGCAGAGACTTCATTGCTCTTCCAGTTCTAGACAAGCAAAATGACATCACTAAGTGGATTTTACCCTCTTTCCTATAGGTAATGAAATACAATCATGGAAAGCAAAAAGAATAGGAAACTACTCACCCTCTTGCCCCCAACACCGTAATATTGTAAAGATAGAAGGGCCATTAACTACAGTTTAAAAATAAGTATAAGTATTATGTTGGGATATACTTACCCATCTAAAATTAGACTTTCATAGGCAGCTTTTTTGTCACATACAGGACAAATCCAGGTGGGTTTCTTCTCATTCATTTGCAGATAAAGGGCAGCATCAAAACACTGTAGGTGTGTACAAGTCACCGCACGGCACGGGATTGTCAGCCTCATTTTCCCTAACTAGACGGCAGGGAAGACAATATGGAAAGTCATTTCAGAAAGGAGAACAAAGCTTCAAAAGTCATAAAAATCTGAAGAAGTCATACAAGCCTACAAAATGAAAAAGAAATTCAAACCAGAATTTATTTCCATCAAGACTCCAATAACTTTATTTGCATTCACTGCTTGAGCTATAATTTTTAAAAGACCATTTCACTTTCTGAAAGAAAGCAAAACTTGTAAAATCATGGGTAGAAAAAAATACATATAAAATGAAAACATTTAAAGCTTTATCCTTCAATTAAAAATAAATATTTTAAAACATGAAAACATGTTTTTCATCTCTTCCCCTATTTAAAGGGAACCACTGCTATCCATCTCTTGCATGTTCTTTCACAGATGGTCTATATATAATCAAGCGTGTCTTTTAAAAAATATTTTCACAGAAATGGTGGCATGCAATTCACACAATTCTGTACTTATATTTAAACTTTTTCTAATCCTTTATCACTACAGATGATACTGCAATCGATAGCTACAGGATAAATTCCTAGAAGGAAAAATTTTGAGTCTAAGCATATCTGTGATTTTTGTCCCAGTAACTTTCACAGAAATTACCTACTGATTTACACATACACATGTATTAATGTGCTTAGCTCCCCTCAACCTTATCAATATAGCAATTCTTGAATCCTTTAACCTCTGCCAATCTGACAGGTAAAAAACACCCCATTATAGTTTTGTAATACACTTCTAAATGAAGCTGAGCTTTTTATAGCTTCTAAGGGTCATCTGTGTTTCTAAAAACTATTTATTCAAAACCTTCTTGATTTTCTACTTGGTTATTAATCTTTGGTTTACCTATATTAATCAGCCTCATATATGTGATATGAACTGCAAATGTATTTTTCCCTTAAGAAAGAAAACTTTTCACTTTCATATAATCACATATATTGAAGTGTCAGTATACTGACAAAACCTGCTTCTCTATTCAATTCTTATTCCAACTGGTAGAGAAATACGAACATCAAGACACACATAACATCCAGATTAGAACAGACCAAGTTTTTCTGTAAAGCCTTTCAAATCTTCCTGTATATTCCCTTTACAAAAAAAAAAAAAGTCTCAGTTTTTAATCAGTTCTCTTATTCTGATAGAAAATCTATTTCTTGACTATACGCTAAGCCCACAAGGAAAAGGTCTATGTCACTGTTCACTACTGTAATCTAAGTATTACAACACAGTACCACAGATGCAACGTATGCTCAGTATTTGTCAACCAGATGGTAGAAGGAATGGAGAGAGACTGGATAAATGGCAAAGACAAAGAAAAGGAAAAAGAAAGGACTTCTTCATATGCACTATAAAGTTTAGAAGAAATCACAGAAAATTATAACACTATTAATCCTCCTTGAGGGGGAGGATCTTCAGGATATTCTCCTTTTTTCCTTTCGGTTTACCTGTAATTTCTTTCCTCTAAAATGAACACTGGGTTATTTTATAATATAAAAAGAAAATAATTTAGCCAACTCATCATTATAGCAGTCGTATATGCAAAGTAGCACAATGAATAACCTCTACCGCAATCTTAGTGACACTACCTTTTAACCTAACCTTTTAACACTACACAGTTGATCTGTATTATCATCCTTATTTATACATGAGGAAACAGGCACAACGAAAGTTAACTTGACTAACATTATAAAGTCAGAGTCAATACTTGAACCCTGATGATCTAGCACAAAAGTCTATACTCTCTCTTAGTGTCTAACTAGGATTATAAAAGAGATTTTAGAAGTTAGAGGGATTCATGCAAGTGGGTAGGCTGCCCAGTAAGTTCATTCAGGTTTTTCTGTATAATGTTAGGGAATATTTAAGATGGAAAAAGGTGAGAAAAGAATATAAGACAATTTTCTATGATATAAGCTTTTATTATTTTCCCTTCCTTTAATAACAGATAACCTTTTACGTAATGTAGAATCTTACAGCATATTACAGACTTTTACAAAAATTTCATGTAATTCTCATAATTGTATGACTTCCAAAAGACTAGTACTTCCTATTTCTACTTTTGAAATGACAATGTTGAGGTTACACGATACTAAAAACAATACACTCATCAGGACACAGTTGGCAGAGCTATAACACAAATTCAAATGTTCTTCACTTTCAGGAAGACATTCCTAGTTTTATATCATGCTGCTGCTGCTAAGTCGCTTCAGTCGTGTCTGACTCTGTGCGACCCCATAGATGGCAGCCCACCAGGCTCCCCTGTCCCTGGGATTCTCCAGGCAAGAACACTGGAGTGGGTTGCCACTTCCTTCCCCAATGCAGGAAAGTGAAAAGTGAGAGTGAAGTCGCTCAGTCGTGTCCGACTCTCAGCGACTCCATGGACTGCAGCCCACCAGGCTCCGCTGTTCGTGGGATTTTCCAGGCAAGAGTGCTGGAGTGGGGTCCCATTGCCTTCTAGTTTTATATCACACATGGTGGTAGTTTTTAATTATCTACATTTTCCTATTTTGATAAGAGGTTTTGTTCTGTGAGGAAAGGATGCTGATCTACTCAGCACCTAATAGGTTAACTGGAGGATTTTTTTTTTCAATTATTGTTATAGATTTGAATATTTCAACAGATTTTTCTAATAACAACTTACACTTTCATTCCTAAAAGGCATCTCTTCATTATATAATTTTTTTTTAAGAGTACTGGTGTTAGTTCTAGGAGGTCTTCTAGGTCTTCACAGACTGATCAACTTCAGCTTGTTCAGCACTGGTGTCTAGGCCACAGACTTGGATTACTGTGATACTGAATGGTGTGCCTTGGAAATGAACCAAGATTGTTCTGTTGTTTTTAAGGCTGCACACAAGAACTGCATTTCAGACTCTTTTGTTGACTACAAGGACTACTCCATTTCTTCTGAAGGACTCATGCCGACAGTAGTAGATACAATGGTCATCTGAATTAAAATCACCCACTCCCATTCATTTTAGTTCACTGATTCCTAAGATGTCAGTATTTACTCTTGCCATCTCCTGGTTGACCACATCCAATTTACCTTGATTCACGGACCTAACATTCCAGGTTTCTGTGCAAAAGTGTTCCTTATAGCACTGGATTTTATATTCGTCACCAGACACATCCACAACTCAGTGTTGTTTCTGCTCTGGCTCAGCAGTTTCCTTCTTTCTGGCGCTATTAATAGTTGTCCTCTGCTCTTCCGAAGTAGCATGCTGGAGACCTTCTGACCTTAGGGCAGGGGAGGGGGGGCACTCATCTTTCGGTGTCGTATCTTTTTGCCCTTTTATACAGTTCATGGGTTCTCACAGCTACTGGAGTAGTTTGTCATTCCCTCCTCCAGTGAATTGCATTTTGTCACAACTCTCTACTATGACCCAACCGTCCTGGGTGGCCCTACACAGCATGGCTCATAGCTTCATTGAGTTACAGAAGACCCTCCGCCCCAACAAGGCAGTGATCCAAAAAAGATGTCCTATTCATCATAGAGGATTGAACTGAAAAAGTAGGAAGTCAAGAGATACCTGGAGTAATATGCAAGTTTGGCCTTGGAATACAAAATGAAGCAGGGCAAAGGCTAACAGAATTCTGCCAAGCAAACGCGCTGGTCATAGCAAACACCCATTTCAACAACACAGAGACTCTACACATGGACATCACCAGATAGTCAATATCGAAATCAGACTGATTATATTCTTTGCAGCTGAAGATGGAGAAGCTCTATACAGTCAGTAAAAACAAGACTTGGATCTGACTGTGGCTCTGATCATGAGTTCCTTACTGCAAAATTCAAGTTTAAATTGAAGAAAGTAGGGAAAGCCACTAGGCCATTCAGGTATGACCCAAATAATAATTAATTATGATTAGACAGTAGACGTGACGAATAGATTCAACAGATTTGATCTGGTAGACAGAGTGCCTGAAGAAGTATGGACAGAGGTTCTTAACTCTGTACAGGTGGTGGTGACCAGAACCATCCCCAAGAAAATGAAATCCAAGAAGGCAAAGTAGTTATACAAGGAGGCTTTTCAAATAGCTGAGGAAAGAAGAGACGCCAAAGACAAGGGAGAAAGGGAACGATGTACACCAGACTGAACAGAGTTCCAGAGAACAGCAAGGAGAGATAAGAAGACTTTCTTCAATGAACAATGCAAAGAAGGAGAGGAAAACAACAGAATGGGAAAGACTAGAGATCTCTTCAAGAAAACTGGAGAGATCAAGAGAACACTTCATGCAAGGATGGGCACGATAAAGGACAGAAAGGGTAAGGACCTAACAGAGGCAAAAGAGATTAAGAGGAGGTGGCAAGAACACACAGAGGAACTATACAAAAAAGGTCTTAGTGAGAGGAATAACCATAACACCTAGAGCCAGGTATCCTGCAGTATGAAGTCAAGTGGGCCTTAGGAAGCATTACTATGATCCAAGCTAATGGAGGTAAGGGAATTCCAGCTGAGCTATTTAAAATACTAAAAATTAGGCTGTTAAAGTGCTGCACTCAACATGTCAGCATATTTGAAAAACTCAGCAATGGCCACAGGACTGGAAAAAGTCAGTTTTCATCCCAATCTCAATTCAGTGTAAAATTCAGATACTATGTTCAAAAAGTTAATTATACACACTCAATCAGATCCCTCTTCAACAACTAGTGCTGAAAACCTCCCTTGGGTCCCAAGGATAGAGATCACGGACTGCACTCTGACTATCCACATTCATGTCTGCTCTAAATCTCTTTACAAAACAGAACATTTCAAGTATCATGAAAACAGAACATTTCTCCCACCACCTTAAGCTATCATTTTCTCTAATATTTGCCTAATAAACCTAGGGTGTTTTAGGCTTATCCTCCCAACTGCCTATAATCCTTTCTTTCTTCTCCAGTTCCCATCACCATCCTAGTTCCTGTCTTATTTTCATTCTGCTATAGTGTCTCTGCCTCTAAAACTACTTTCATAATCTAAGTTCCATCATCTATCTGCTAAGTTTGCTCAAAACACCTATGCTTGGTTTTCTAATGACATATACCACATCCTACAGTAATCAACCCAATGTATGTTCACACTAGGACCGTCTGAAGAGTACCATTCACTGTTTTCATAGAAAATGTTCTGAAAAAAGTCAGGCAGAATGAATGCTGAGGAAAAGCTCAAGACAGTCTCAAAACAGATCTGTTTTCACTTGTAAGCAGAGAAAGAAAACATTTAATGAACTTTAAACAGGATCTTGTTATTTCTTCAAATAACAGAACTCTTAATTTTCTTAAAACTGTCAATTTTCTTAAAACTGACACATCTGAAAAGAACCTATTCTTAAACAGGAGAAATCCCAACCACTTCAATATGCCACTTTCACTGTTTAAAATGTCCAAGAATCCAACAGTTTGGCTGTTTAGTTGTCATATAGAATAGCATAGTGTTTGAAGGAAAAGAGGAAAAACACACACAAACAAAAATGGTTCAGAAGACCCTTAGAGAATGCGGCACTATGCGCCTGTGCAACTTCTCAGTTGCAAAGAGAAGAGAAGTGCTTTCTTCCTGACAAACTTGACATAGTAAAACATAAATGTAATGCAAGTTCCATTCCCAAACAGCGGCTGTGCTTAAAATACAGCCAGCAATGAGTATCTGCCAAATAAACTAGGGTGAAACCACTAAGAAATTTCTAATATCCAAACTGTTTCTGACAAACAAAATGGAAATTTCATGTGTTTCAATTTAGTATCAATTTTAACATGAGAAGGAGAAAAAAGTACTGTGAGGACACTCATGAACTGATGCCCAGTGACTAGAGAAGACCCTGGGTCTAAACACACACCCTCGAGGGCCCCTGCCGCCATGTCAGGGCATTAAAGTCCTCCTGCTGACCTCCTCTGCTCATAACCACAGGTTCCCAATTTGGAAGCAATCCCAATTTCATGTAATTCTGTCCCTTTTCAATAAAGGTAAGTTCAAGTAAATGACAATACACAAAGCTTTAGAAAGATACCTGCAAATACTGCTTTCCAAAATAAGAGAGAGGTAGATTTATAATCAGGATATTTATATTTTTGGCCCCATAAGGCTTATAATCAGGATATTTATATTTTTGGCCCCATAAGGCAGAAAACTGGAATATGGTCAGAAGACCAAACTTTTTATTCTTGTTCTACTATAACCTAAGTGTGTGATCTGGGTTAGCAACCTCTTTCAGGCTCAGGTTCCTCAGCGGCAAAATGGGAACAACTTCATACAGGCTTCCTAGTTAAGGAAGTCTAAGAAGCATGTAATAGGAGCTCAACAAATTATCCCTTTCTCTGACACAATTCTCTTTCCATTTAAAAAACTGTATACAATGGTAGCTGGTCAGCAAACCCAACCCTCCCCCACCCCGACCATATCATAAATTCCTAATCCCGGGACTTTTCTCATGAAGTTTCTCCCATGAAGGGTCCTTCCCAAAAGTAGTGATTTTAAAGAAGCCTTCATCCACTATTCCTGATTTCTCCAATCAATAAGCACTGAAGTGAAGTGAAGTGAAGTGAAGTTGCTCAGTTGTGTCCAACTCTTTGCGACCCCGTGGACTGCAGCCTACCAGGCTTCTCTGTCCATGGGATTCTCTAGGCAAGAATACTGGAGTGGGTTACCATTTCCTTCTCCAGGGGATCTTCCCGACCCAGGGATCGAACCCGGGTCTCCTGCATCAGAGGCAGAAGCTTTAACCTCTGAGCCACCAGACTAGGATTTTGTTGCTATTTTTCAACACAGTTTATATGCTGATAAAGGGAGCTAACTCTATGTTCAGTATTAGCTGTGGATTATCTATAATTAGCAAGACAGATAACTGTGAACCTCAAGCTTTCTTTCCTCTTCAATATAATATCCTTTTACGTCTCTTTTTGTTTAGTCACTGCCTGAGAACCCTTGCATTCTCTGGAATTATAATGCTTATCCATGAATATTCCTGAATGAGAAAATGAAAAAAGTTCAAAATTTTATACTGTATCATTCATTCCCATACTTACTTATAGGAAAATTGGTAACATAAAAAAAGCAAAATGCCTCCGAATGTTTTGCTGCTTTACTTACAGGGCACATCAAGGACACGCGAAGGCTAGTGGTAGCAATCTCACTGTCAGGATCTGCAGTAAGTTTTTCTTTAACTTGAGGGAAAATCAACAATAAACACAATGCTTAAAAAATTGTGACTTATGAACAGGATTATAGAAATATATGCCATCTCATTTAAAATTTCCCAAACACTTCAAATAGATCAAGAAACTACAAAAACAAAATAAAATGTTAAGTATCAATGTATTGAAAACACAGTCACACTTTCAGTATTAGGTTAAAGAATTACAAACTCTAAATGACATGTTTAATCAAATTTTTAAGATTTCTTTTCAAAAGTAAAATTGTGGGTAAGGAAGAGTTTTTAAAACAGCTGTTTCAGGCTTAAGAACAGTACAATTAGGGAAGGCAGCTGAACTCTGAGCTTTAATACTTTTTTAAAACACGTGCATGACTATTTTAATTAGGGAGTACATGTAATTTCCAATAATTGTTAAGTCTGTAAATAATTTTACAAATAAAATATTCTTATACTTTATAAAAAAAGGTAAAATATTTTTATACTTTCTTTGACTACTGAAAAACTACTATGGATGTAGGATTATCGCCATCTTGTTCACCACATAATACATACAAGTTACTGTCGACACAAACTAATAAACACATGAACTGCCTTCAGATGCCTAATTCTCAACACCATGATAGGGAGAACTGGACTGGAACTGGAAACCTTCATCGGGTAAGAAGAATTGTGGAAGAATTTCCCTGGCTTTCAGTTCTAGACAGGAAGATCAACACTGTGCTGTGTGAGATGAGAAATGGCTTGAGTATAAGAAACAAAATACCATTTCAACAGCCCTACTTGGCTCCCTTTCCAATCCACAGATTCTTTCTCCTTTCTGGTTCATTCAGTGATATGGGAGGTAATGGGGGTAAAAATATTCTCTTTCCCCCCCCAAAACTGTCTTGTTCAATTAACAACAGTTACTGAATTATTTACAGATTGGGTTACACATTTTTTCCTCTATTTATTATTATACAGCATGAAAGTGTAAAAGTACAAAATAAAACATCTCAGAAGGCAAATATTATTTCTGATGGATATCAACATTTCTTTTGCAAAAAGACTTTTTAAGTTAGAGGTTCTTTAAGTACACAGCACACTACACACTGGAGGACTTGGAGACTTGCATTCCTATTCCCATCGCAGGCATCAAAACTGCCACCAACCAGATATTTACCAAAATTAACCTCTTATGAAAAGGCAAAATATCAAGATTAACTGAGATTCAAACTTCATCCTCTTGGAAGCAGTTTCTAAGAGAAGGGTTTTTCAATTTATACAGCTCCATTCTTAAGAGTATTTTTAACTAATTCATTTTTGGTTTTTAGTAATTATTCCCAAATTGTTTCTGTATTGATGTGTATGTGAAGCTTTTAAAATTTCCATTTAAAGCCATATCATATGCTCAGTCTTACAAACAATACTTACTTAGTGCTCTGGAATGATCAGGGTTTCTAATACCTTTCATTTTTAATCTCTGTAATAACATGGCTGATGTGAGTTGTCGTACAAGATATACAGACATGGAGTAATTCTACAAAGAAAGATAATCTGTATTAAAGATAGAGATAACAGTTATTTATATAAAACACTTGTCTAAGAAATCTGGTTTCTAAAAATAACATGCAAAATAACTTATACAGCAAAGTCAGTGGCTGGGAAGGGAACAAAATCAACTCAGTTACTTTAGGGAAGATGAATGCTTCACCCTATTAAAGGTATTTTTCAATCACTTACCACTTCAAAATATCTATGTGAAAAATAAAATGCTCAGATCAATGGTTTTCAAACTGTTTCTAACTTAGCAAAACTGGTACCTCAGGGGCCACCATGGTATAAATGAGAATATACTCTCCTATGAACACTTCTAACTAGAATTTTCTGTTTTTTATGTAATAGGGAAAATACATTCAATGAAAAATGAGTTCCACTACAGAAACAAAGTTCAAACGCCTGTGGTCTAAATTAATATTTCTAATCCAGAGTTCCACAGTTCTAATTTTGGCAGACACCTACTACATAACCTTTAGCAAATCATTCACATGAACCCCAAATCAGCTTTTTTTTTGAGAAAAAATTTGACAAATCAATTGCTATTTGCAAATGGACATTTTACTGGGAAGACGCAGCTACTGTAGTATAAGACACATGAAGAAATAATAAAAATAAAAAATACAAGGTCAGAAAATAATAGCATCCAATTCCATACCCTCTTAGACTTGGAACAAAGGAATTTTCATGAGCTATCTATAAAGCAATGAAGAGATGATACATAATTTTACTTAAATACTTAAAACCCACCTTACCAATTCACTATACATATTCATTCAATTGATTCTACAATAAACAAAATAGTTTTAATACGTGCCAAACCAAATACTTTAAAGATCATTTTTAACATCCTGCTACAGTCTTTTCAAATATCTGAACATCCAAAAGAGTATACAAATTTACTGATTACAATTCCAAGAAAAGAATATTGTTTCCATTAAGTGAAAGTCGCTCAGTCATGTCTGATTCTTTGTGACCCCATAGACTGTAGCCTGCCAGGTTCCTCTGCCCATGGAAATCTCCAAGTTAAAATACTGGAGAGGGTAGCCTTTCCCTTCTCCAGGGGATCTTCCCAACCAAGGGATCGAACCCAGGTCTCCCACATTGAAGGCAGATTCTTTACCGTCTAAGGCACCAGAGAAGCCCAAGAATACTGGAGTGGGTAGTTTATCCCTTCTCCAGAGGATCTTCCCAACCCAGGAATCAAGCCTAGGTCTGCTGAATTGAATGCAGATTCTTTACCAGCTGAGCTATCAGGGCAGCCATTATAAGGGGTTAAAAAAAAAAAAAACTGCTAAGCATTCAATATCTGCAATCATTCACTCAAAAACAAAATCTATAAGGTCATAATCATTTCAAAAAGATATACTGCTTTTCTACTCAAATTTCCCTCAAAAAACTTTATTATCTCACTAAACTTTAAAGCATTAGTACTTGCTCAGTTAACAATGTCTCCTAGTTGTATGTAACACCCATTCTCAAGATTTTACTTATTGTTTATGATAAGTAGGCCCCAGAGAATTAAGCAGTTTTGCCAAAATCAAACAATTTGCCAACTTGAGACTAAGCAAAGATTTCCTGAATCCTTATCCAATGCTACATGACTGTACATTTAAGTTCATACAAATAAAAAATATTAGGGATCAGTGTCTTATGATCAACAAGTTATAGTAAAAATTCAAAACTGAGAGTTCAAGAGAACAATCATTAGAGGTCCTAGTAATCACAATTGTACAGTCCAAAGATTAATACAAAAATATTCATTATGTCCAGCTCAGCAATTACCTTGGTGATAAAACCAAATTAATTCTGCCTACAAACATGACTCAACTTCTCCATCCATAAGGAGGAATACTATCATTGATTCTATGAAACAGCAACATTAGAGCTGGTGATCAGAAATTACTTGAAACCTCTTCCATTTCTATTACTTCAGTTATATAAATAAGCAGTTCTAAAATGGAAATCCCTGTTGCATTAACCACTATTTCATAACTGACAAAAAGCTTTTTAAGACTTAAGAATCTGCAGAAAACCAAGTTCATCAATCTAAAAGTATGGAGGAATTAATACAAAACTAAGTAAATATTTTCTAGTAAATATAAATATAAGTAAATATTATGAAATATTCATATTATCTAAGTATCAGCTGTTCATATAAAGGCTGAAATAAATTATGTCTAATCACAACAGGAGTACATTTAACCATTTCCCCCAAAGCCTAATAAAGCTTTCTTTGTTTCTCTTCATAAATATGTAACAGTAGCCCAAATTCCCACTTTTTAAAAATACCACTTAAAACACACACATAAACATAACTGTGATTAACCATTAACTTAAGAAATACTGTTAGAGTACTTATCTCCTTTGGAAGATAACAGAGAGATGATACTGAAGAAACCTTAAAGTTTTAACCTTTAAGAATCTCACATCTCTACCCCGAATTCAAAATTATGACTTTTGGGGGTTATAAACAGAAAAGTGAACGAGATGGAACTAGTAGCCTAAAAAAAGGCAAAGCAAATCAATATCACCTAGAGGAATCACTTTCATGTTCCCCAGAGAAAAGAATCTTTACCTTTCCAATTTCTGATGCCCAAGAAATGGAAATCTGATTTGGCACAGCTGAGGATAATCTAACTAAAGATGTAATATTCAAAGGGCGTCCAGGGCGCTTCTGTTCAATTCCATTTTTAGGTGGTGGTGCATAGCCCTATAACCATAAGAAAGGAAAGCAATTTAAAATTCTGAGCAGAGGAGCAAACATTTTCTCCAAGACAAGTACAGTATCTTGCCTGATTTTAGTCACACTAAATTCTTTTATTTTATCCTGGAAATCACACAGTCCTCACCCTAAGGTGAGGAAACCCAGAAGAGGAAAATAACCTTTTAAAAATGTTATAAAATATTTTACAAATCCAGAAAAATGTTAACAACAAAAATTCCACGTTTCATTAAAATCAAAGGTGCTGAGATCTTGCCATATTGGCTATGATTTTTTTCCCTTTCTTTTAAACAATAAAGTTGAATCTCTTTATACTGATTCATTTTAGGAGCTTGAATTCATTCAAATACCAGGGGTGACAAAGAGAGAACGCGAACTCTGAAAATTAAAAAAAAAAAAAGTACAAACTGGGGAATTTCAAAGGAATTATTAAAATCTTGTGAGGGATAAAAATGCTCTCTTGACCTGCTCACAGGTTTCTCAGGAGAAACTGGTCTGGTATTCCCATCTCTTTAAAAATTTTCCACAGTTTGTCGTGATCCACAGTCAAAGGTTTTTGTGTAGTCAACGAAGCAGATGTTTTTCTGGAATTTCCTTGCTTTCTCTATGATCCATCGAATACTGGGTTTGATTGCTAGTTCCTCTGCCTTTTCTAAACTGGAAGTTCTCAGTTCACATACTGCTGAAGTCTAGCTTGAAGGATTTTGAGAATAATTTTTACTAGCATGCAAAATGAGTACAACTGTCTAGTAGCCTGAGCATTCTCTGGCACTGCCCTTTTTAAGGACTGGAATGAAAACTGATCTTTTTTTGCAACCACTGCTGAGTTTTCCAAATTTGTTGACATACTCGGTGCAGCACTCGAACAGCTTCATCTTTTAGCATCTGAAACAGCTCAGCTCGAATTCCCTCACCTCCACTACCTTTCTTCAAAGTGATGCTTCCTAAGGCCCACTTGACTTCACACTCCAGATGCCTAGCTCTGGATGAGCGACCACACCATCGTGGTTGTCCAGGTCACTGACATTTTTTGTATAGCTCTTCTGTGTATTCTTGCCACCTCTTCTTAATCTCTTCTGTCTTTATTAGGTCCTGACCACTTCTGCTCTTCACTGTGCCCATCACTGCACAAAACACTGCTACTCCCTTCCTTCTAGGGGACTCTTTTCCATAGTAGTAGACACAATGGTCACCTGAACTAAATCCGCTCATTCCTGCCATCTCAGTTCACTGAATCCCGAGATGCTGATGTTCACTCTTGCCATCTGCCTGACCACGTCCGATTTACCGTGATTCACGGACCTGACATTCCAGGTTCTTTGCAATACTGTTCTTCACAGCACTGGGCTTTACTTTCACCACCAAACACATCCACAACTGGGTGCCGTTTCCACTTCGGCCCAGCTTCTTCATTCTTTCTTGAGCACTTAGTAACTGTCCTCTGCCCTTTCCCAGTAGCACACTGGACACCTAGACCTGGGAGGGGGACTCACCTTCTGGTGTAGTTATCTTTGGCCTTTTCATCTTGTTCTTGTGGTAAGAATACTTGAGTGTTTGTTTTGCCATTCCCTTCTCCAGAAGATTACACTTTGTCAGAACTCTCCACTAAGCACTGTCCCGCTCGAGTGGCTCTGCCTGCTACGGCTCATAGCCACACTGAGTTACACAAACCCCTTGGCCACAACAAGGCTATGATCCATGAAGGGGACTCCACACATACACACCTTTATTTTTGCCCAAGCATTTTTTAAATGCAACTTCTAGACATATGCATCTTTAAAAGACCTCAGGAAATAAAAATAGTATCATAACCTTACAAAATTAACCATGATTTTTAAAACTGTCTAATATCTAGTTTATACTGCACCTTCTCAACTGCCCTGAAGAGGACTTTTATTCTATTACTGAAACTTTCAAATGTATACAAAACTAGAGAAAAAAGTCTAAGCAAACTATCACCCAATTCAATAGGTTACTTGTAAGTAGTCTTTGCCCATCTCAGAGTATTATATAAAGTATCCCAGACACATTATTTTATCCATACATAGTTTGACATATAAGATGTCCCTTTACAGTCTGAATCAGAATCCAAACTAGAGCCTCACAGTGTGCTCAGCTGTCTCTGAAGTCTCCTTTATGCTATCTTAAAGAATACTTTCCACCCTCTCTCACCACCTGCCCCGAAACGCCCACTCTGTTGCGGACGTCGTTGTTCTGTGGGGGACCCCAGGGCCTTGATCTGAAGAATATTCTCATCTGGATTAGGCAGACTGCTTCCTCAGAGTTTGAAGATGTGACACTCCATGCTTTAAGCTAGTAATTAGTTGCACAGGCTTGACTAGATTCAGGTTGAAATTTTTAGAGACAAAACCTTCACAGAGAAGGCTACGTGCTTCCTACTGTGGCACGTCACGGGGCACAGAATGGCTGTCTGCTCCACTGCCAGTGATCTCGAGGCTGATCAGTTCAGCTTGGGTCAGCCTGATCCCTCCTGTCTAGCTCTGACCTAGTGGTTTCAGTATCCATTGGTCACAGTTACCTAGATCCATTATTTGATTCATGGATTAAAAAAAAAAAAAAAAACACAGGTTTTTAAAATCCATTCTTCCTTTTGCTTGTATTAAACCTTTCCATAAACAATCTGACCACATCAACATTTGGTTACTCCGAAATCAATGATTCTATCAATTTTTAGAGCAATGAGTTGATGCAACCTCCAATGGTTTATTTTAGCTTAACTATAAACGCACTTATGTTTGATAACTGAGTCTACTTAAATATTATATTTCAGACGCCAATATTATCCCATCTTAGGCCAAGGGAATCTAGTCACACTGGAGCATGCATGTGTGTTTTAACAAAAGAAAATACTGATTGTACTTTACGCCAGATTTACTGTGAGGCAGACCATCGGCATAACTAATATATGCAGAGAAAAAATTATGTATCAGGAAAAAGAAATCCACAGACTCAGAAAGAGAATACATTGAGACAATGGTGCTGGTACTGATATGTCTCCCACTGCAATGAGAGGAAACACTTAGGGGATTTTTGCCAGCTGCACTGTCACACACATCCTCTCCATTCTTTCGGAATCTCTACAAGAAACATTCCCCCACACCCCCCTAACCTCATAGCTCCACAGGTTTACATCCATTTCTCAAAATCTGTCTAAAAGGAAAAGTAATCCAGCCTTTCAAAACTCTCCAGGCAAAGAGGGTCTTTTTCCCCCCTCTCTCCTGCCCTTAAAAACACAAAACTTTCTCATGAGGTGGTCAGTCTGTACAATGGCAGCATCTGGGTCAAAGATGGTGGTATGGGGACATTCCTAGGGGCAGCTCACTTGTGTCTGTCCTCACTACACATGTCATTCTACAAGCCCTGCTGTGAGCTGCTTACCATCATCCCTGTTATCAAGAGGCTGGAAAATCAATGGATTAAAGTGTCTTTTAAAAGCCATCGTCTTGATCTGGGTAAAAACAGCATATAAACTGCTTTCATCACTATTCGACCGTTATTATCCAGGGATACCTTGCTATTATCAAGGGAACACCATTTTCTATTCAGTTCACTCTCTGTTCATGTGGTAGGTATCCAGCCACTGGATCCATGATGACTGCATACTGCAATAAGGTCATACAGACAGGGACTTGTTCCAGGACACAAATTCAAACTTATTCAGAGCCCAAATGGGAAATCTCATGACTGTCAAAGCTTATTCCTCCAAGATCTGTTGTGTAATAAATCAGGGTCATGGGCAAGGACCACATGTCAAACTTCTCTGTGGCTTGTTGAGGCTTCTTACAATTGGAACAAAAGTCCCTGAAGATCTCCATGGTGGTGAAGAGCTCAATTCTTCTCCGAAGGTGGCAGTATACTCACATGATTTATCTCATAAACATGCCAGTCAACGTCCATATTACCTTATTCCAATCAATATCCCAATACTGGGAGATATTACAATATCCCAATCGTGGATCAAGGGGAGGTCTTAGCAGTTCTACATCGGTTGCATGTACATTTATGTCAGCTGTCCCACAGGAATTCACAAGGCTAAAGATGAAGAACCTCTTTAGGAAAGACTGGCATCTGATCTTCGGGACGGCCCTACTAGGGTCAGGCAAGCTCCTCTTTGCCCCTACCACCATTCCATTGCCTTCTCTTTCTGAAATCTGTTTTGACATCCTTTGTCCTATGCTCCATTTCCTCATCTCTCTCACAAGTGCCCCTGGAGCCACTGCAGGACCCTGGCTCCAGAGGTGAGTGTGGGACTCATCACAGAGTAGTCAGTGTGTTCACCAACAGCCCTAGTGTAAGTGTTCAAGGCTGAGTCAGTGCTTCTGGAGAGAAACCACCAGTGACTGAGCAACAGTGTCCCAGAGAACGTGCTCAACTACCTGAGTGTTTCTCTCTCCCCAGTCCTGAAAGAGTGACAGACTCAGAGCTATCCACAGTGGCGCGGCAGACCTTACAGACGGAATATTATACCACAGCATGGCGCTGACTGGTCCACTGGGAAAATTTTGTGGAGCATGTGTGTACACATCTGTAACCATCATATTTTCTGCAGCAACACCAAGGTTTAAGTACAGCCTCACATATTTCAGACACACTCCCCAAAACTAGCACAATCATTTAATACTGGACAGATCTTCCAGGTGGGTCTATAGACACCAAGAAGATTATCACAGTCGGATATTTCTTTAAAGAGAGTGAGAGAGTGAAACAGCAATAAAAGTTAGGTCAAAAGCAATCTCAGCCCATCTAACACAAAGAGAACTGGATATGGAAAGCCATGGAAAATGTGCTGTCATTCCGAAATCCTGGCTGTCCTCTGCCACACATCTGGGAGCCAGTGGCCTCCTTTAGTTCCAAGTGAGGCTGCTTCTTCCCCTGGTTTAGATTTTTATATGATTCATCCAGATGAACGACAGTTCCTGAGGTCTCCTGTTGCTTACAGCCAGAAACCCAAGAGGCAAAATGTGCCCCCTAGGTTTTGAATACACACAAGACCATGTAAGCATTCCTTCCCAACTGCATCTACTCAGCTTCTGAAATTTCCCCTTTAATCCCCACACAATTTCAGCCTTATAGACATCTTTCAAAAAGAGTCAGGCAGTGGCACAGTACTATTCAAGCCCTATAAAATACATGAAACAGGCTATTTCTCAAGTCTTTAAATCTACAGGCTATGTATGACAGAAATGAGACTCCGGACAACCAATAAATCAGATCTTTGAGTACAGGAGTCGGCCTTGACCACGGGCCATCGTCACTTTGGGGTTCAACTACAACCACTTGGCCCTTAGCAGAGCTGAGATTTCTAGACTTTGTTGTCTGGTTTGCTCAGCTGCTCACAGCTGTTGCTCACATACTTATTTCAGAGCCAAATCTTGCACTCAGCAGGAATGCTAAACCGCCACTTCATCTCCATGTCAAATGGTCTCTGCTTTGCTGAATATGAGAGCTTAGCATCATGGTAGAATCACTGTTCTCACAGCACTTCTTCAGTTAAGATACATATCCACTCTGGAAAACAGACCATGCTCCACTACTATTGAGATTACAGCTTTACTTCCACACGTCTGTAGCAAATTAGCAGTTTAGTTCAAACCTCAGTGGAGCCAGATACATCTCCTATTCCACAATTTTTATTTTAAGATTTGACATCTATCAGGTCAGAAACAAGCTATACAGACAGAGACAGAGAGAGAAACAGGCTATACAGAGCGAGCGAGCATGTGTGTGTCTCTCCCTCTCTCTCAGTCAAACACCACTGCATCCCTCAAGGGTGTGCACCATCAAGGCTCAGGCCTGGAATCCTCAATCATCATGTCCAGCTGCTCTCAGCAGCCTCTAACTTTCACCATCTCATCCAAGGCCAAGGCCCAGCTCATTCAGACATCCACTACAGCACGCTGCCCTAGTGTCCCTCGCTACAGGCCCTGCCCTGCTACTATGCCTCTTAATATCATCTTAAGAATCTCTCACAGCTTCCTTACTTCCTGAAACAAGATGCTGCAAGCTCATCTTTTCCATCTCCCACAGACCTGGAATCTGCCACTTCCCCAAGAAGCCATGAATCTCTCTAATGGAAAACAGTATTTAATGCTGAGACTGTTCATTGGCACTAAGTAGTCACGATTTTTAAGCCTTGTTAGTAATTATAATCAACTCACCAGCAAAAGCCTGGTGAATAAAAAGCAACTTACAGGCAAAGGAAACAGCTTCCCGTTCACTTTTATACAGAGACTATTGGGATAGTTATCTTCTTGAGGGCAACTCGTCTCTGCCAGGCAAAGTCTGCATTAAAGGAAAAAAAAAAAAACTCTTAAATATTGTACTCAAATTTACACTTTACAAATTCAGGACTATATGCACATAGTTAGCAAGCATAAAATTAAAGTAACAGAAAAATTGCAAACTCACCTCAGCTGAACTTGCACTGTATAATCTCTCCTACCACCTGGCAAAAAATCCCTGTTAAAGAGAAAAACAAATGGATTAGGAAAATACAACTAGAATTCAAAGAAATATGCTCAACAGAAAAAAAGCATTATTGGTATTTTTATTTGTAGTGCTTAAAAACTGAACATTAGCCTACTCAATGGCAGAAGGTTTAATCAAAACACTGTAGTGATAGTCCACATTTAGTCTTGTCTTTACAACAATTTTAAAGTATTTTCAATTCATGGGAACTTTCACAATACAATTTTTATTTCAACAGACAACAGAATTTGGTTAACAGGAAAAGGAGCACATTAGGTTCTAAAACGCTGATGAATTAATTTGCTCACTGTGGTTCTGAAACCTTTGCTGAGTATTCCAGTCACCTGCAAACATTTTTTAAACATAAAGGCCCACTCAGCAGGTATCCTTATTGGCTCTGAAGCACAGTCGGAGCATTAATAGTCTTTACAACTACTCGGGATTCTAATACAAGATCTAGGATCAATAACTGGTGTCCAGAGTTTCAGAACCTCTATGCCACAGCAACTTCCTAACTATGCACCCAATTAAGGACACAGACTCTCTCAGAATTTCTAGATGAGAACCTAACAGAATCCCATATAAAATATCTCTGACAGTGAAACTCCTAAACCCCTGCCAGTCAAACTGGAGTCCACGATGGAGCAGCACTGTAGCTACTGGGCAGCTTCCTAGCTAGAAATGCAGAGCCTCGGGTCCCACTCAGGCCTACAGAACCAGAATCTGAAATCTAACAAGGTTCCCAAAGTGATATGTATTCGCTTTACAGTTCAAGAAATCTTGCCCTCAGCCATTGTCATAAATCTTGGACTGTGCCAAAGAGAAGATCACGAGAGCTGAGTCCTGTCGGATAGTACACACAGCCCTCCACCTTGCTCCCACACGGCTAGCCTTCTTACTGCTTACAATTCTCTAAGTTCGCTGGAAGGCAATAAAGCACAGTAATCACCAGCCTGAGTTCTACAGTTCCAAACCAAAGGACCTTGGGCAAATGACTTAATCTTTCTGTGCTTCCATCTGTTAAAGATGGAAAATGACTGCACCTACTTCATGAAGCTGTGGTGACATGTGTTAATACATGTGAAGTGCCTCGATATAAGAAGTGCTCAACACATGTGAGCAGCTGGTTGCTATTACTGTTAACTATGTTTCTCCTGCCAGTAGTAATCCACATCTCTCAAATGTCTATTCACAATATCCTAGACAACACTGACCTCTTGTGAGTAACTCGTATCATTCTGCTCATTAAAATCAAAAAACACTGCAAAGTCTGGGTGCTAGAGCATCAAAGATAAATAAAACATGATATTTGCTTTCAAAAGTCTCATATGCTGTAGGTAACAAATATATACAACTAAAATAATATGGTATTATAGTATACTATGTAAAATAAGCATTACAGAAAAGAGGGAAATTCTGTTTTGTCTTGAAGTGAACCAAGCGAAGTCGCTCAGTCATGTCTGACTCTTTGCAACCCCATGGACTGTAGCCCACCAGGCTCCTCCATCCGTGGGATTCTCCAGGCAATGCTGGAGTGGGTTGCCATTTCCTTCTCCAGGGAATCTCCCTGACCCAGGGATCAAACCCAGGTCTCCCACATTGCAGGCAGACGCTATAACCTCTGAGCCACCAGGGAAGCCTGGTCTTGAAAGTTCAAGGCAATTTCCACAACTAGTCTGAACAAATTAGAAAAGCGTCTGGACAGCAGTGGTTCTATTTAAACTTAACAGAGACATATTTCCATCAGAAACAGTGGCTTCAGTAGTGGGGTGATACTCAACAAAAGGAAAGCATGGCCAATGCTTGTTAGGTTGGGAACACAATGTTTAAAAGACTAACCTAGAAAGATAGATGGGAGAACATTACAAAGGTTTGGATAGTTCACTGAGGATTGATGCTTCATTCTACTAAGGAAAATTAGTATCAGCTGGGAAATACAATGTGTTATATACCTTCACAAACATGACAAGTAATGACGAAGCATCTTCTGACATTTTCTGCCAGTAACTGCTCTAGGAACTTTCCATGTTGAACTCGTTCATTAGATATAAAGGTATTTCCTACACGCCACACACTATATACCAGGCCTTGAGAATATAACAATGAGTAAGAGATGTTGGTTTCATTCAGAAGTTTGTAAACTCAAGCAGTCAAATAAACGTTTAACAGAAAATAAGTTCATGAGAGTGGTACAGTGCCAGACAAAGGATATATCTGGGGAAACGTGGAAAGGCATCACAGAAGAGGTCAGACTTGAACTGGCCCTTAAAACATGATTCAGGTCTGCCAAGCAGAGTAAGGAGGAAGAGGATACGCAAAGATGGAGAGCTGGGAAAGCCTAGTTGGAGTACAAGCTGCTAGAGAAGAGTGATGGGAGATGAGATGATTTAAAAAAACATGAATGAGTATTTCCTACCGAGGCCACTTCTCCAAAGTCGAGAAACAAAACTAACCTACCACAAACATAAAAATACAAGTAGCAACTTAGGCCAAATGAGTAGCAGAGGAGCAATTTTCACATGAAGGAGCTAGATAAAACTCCAGAAAAAAACTGCAGAGATAGGCAAATCTACCCAAGAAAGAGTCTGGAGTAATGATCGTAAGATGATCCAAGAACTTGGGAGAAGTTAACTTCTCCACAAAGTGAAAAGTTAGAAGTTTTCAGAGTTAGGAAACATAAAGAACAACCAGAGATGAAGAATATAAAAACTGAAATGAAAACTACATTAGAAGGAATCAACAACAGATTAAAGGATACAAAAGAATGGATCAGTGAGCTGAAAGAGACTAGTGGAATTCACTGCTGCTGAACAAAGAAAAAAGAATGAAAAGAAATGAGGACAGTTTGAGAGATCTCTAGGACATCAAATGCACTAATAATTCACAGGGGCCCCCAGAAGGAGAAGAGGCCTGGGAACATATTTGAAGACATAACAGCTTATTTTCCTAACATGGAAAAGGAAGTAAAAATAAACAAATGGGACCTCATCAAATGTAAAGACTTTTGCACAGCAATGGAAACCATCTACAAAACAAAAAGACAATCAGGGAATCTAGAAAAGATTTTCAGATAATGTATCTGATAAGGGATCAACATCAACATATATAAACAGCTCATACAACATCAAGAAAATAAACCACCCAATTAACAGAACTGAATAGCTATTTTCCCAGAACAGAAATGCAAGTGACCATCAGGCACATGAAAAGATGCTCAACATTGTTAATCATCAGAGAAATGCAAACCAACACTACAATGAGTTATCACCGCACATGGGTCAGAATGGCCACAATCAAAGAGTACACGAATAATATATGCTGCAGAGGATACGGAGGAAAAGGACCCCTTCTACACTGTTGGTGGGAATGCAAACTGGTGCAACCACTATGGAGAACAATATGGAAGTTCCATAAAAAATCATAGTTACCACATGATCCAGCAATTCCACCCTCAGGTATATATCCAGAAGAGACAAAAGCTGTAATTCAAAAAAATACATGCACCCCAATATTCACAGCATCATTTACAACAGTAAGACATGGAAATAAGCTAAGTGTCCATTAACAGATGGATGCATAAAAAATACGCACATACAATAGAATCTAAGTCACAAATAAGAATAAAATAATGCCATTTACAGCAACACTGGGTGGAACAAGTAAAGAAACATTTACTTCTGAGTGAAGTAAATTAAAAAAAGACAAATATTATATATCACTTATATGTGGAATCTAAAAAGTGATATAAATGAACCTGTTTACAAAACAGAAAACACAGACTTAGGAAAAGAAAAACTTATGGTTACCAAAAGGGAAAGGGAGCTAGGGGAAAGGATAAATCAGGAGTATGGGATTAAATATACCACCATATATATAAAACAGATAAACAACAACGATTTAAAGTATACCACAAGGAACTATATTTGGTATCTTATAATATCCTACAATGGAAAAGAATCTGAAAAACATATCTATATATCTGAATCACTTAGCTGCACACTTGAAACACAACACTGTAAACCAACTATACTTCAACTTAAAAAATTAAAAACGAAGATGAGCAGAGCAGCGTGGCAGAGAACTGTCAAGCAATGGAGTGCGGACTTCAGACGGTATCAAAAGGGCTTCCCTGCTGGCTCAGACGCTAAAGAATCTGCCTGCAATGCAGGAGACCCGTTTGACTGCTACGACAGGAGGATTCCCTGGAGAAAGGAATGGCTACCCATTGCAGTACTCTTGCCTGGAGAATTCCGCGAAAAGAAGAGCCTGGTGGGCTACAGTCCAAGGGGTCACAAAGAGTCAGACACAACTGAGCAACTAACACACTTTTTTTACACAGGGTTTTTAAGCACAAATAAGACAAGACTGAATGGGCTTCAGAAAGATCAGTTGGTCAGCTGGGAGAGTTGATCATTACACTTGTACAGGCAGAAAACGAATGCTTCCAAGTTATTTAAACATAAATATCACAGAATATGACATTTAGGGATAAAAACTGATAGGACTAAATGACTGACTGGATACAAGGAGGCAGGATAAGGAGCAGGGAGCATCAAGCATGGTGCCCAGGTTTTAGAATGGTACAGCTGGACAGATGGTGATGCTATGCACCAGGATAAACAGCGGTAGAGCTGGTTATGGCATTCAGCCACTAGTCACTGAGACAGTGACTGTTTCTTCAACTTTTACATGCTGAGTAAATTAAGATTCAATAGGCTTTAGAAACCTACCCAGGGGTATATAGACATAAGTGGCTAAGCCAGAATTCACATTTCAATCAGTATGAACTCTAAAGACCAGGCTAGCTTCCTGAGAGTAGAGCTGATTCAACTTTTAAATCCTGAAAGAGACACAAAATAAGGATGAGCAGAGTAGCAAACTGAAAGGATGTGGCCGATGAAATGTGGGAAAATACAAAGAGACCTCTGTTCAGGCAGATCCCACACCATGAACGGAATAGGCAATAGGAGGAAACATATACTAAGCAAAAATCTCTTTGAGGCCAGCTAATTTAATAAAGAAAAGAAAAAAGCACATTCATGGATACTATCCCAGAGCAGTGAGGAGAGAATCACACCTTGATCTGGGAACGTGCGAGAGATGGCTGTATGCGAGACGGAGACAGCGTGATCGCAGAGGCAGCGGTGCCCAACGGAAGGAGCAGCGCTACAGCCAAAAACAGAGCTGAAGTCACTATCAGTCTTCACAAGATTAACAGAAGACCCAAACCTGAATGTACTCAAGCCTCTGGTTTAGACCTTATCATCATTACAAGCAAAGGGGTCGGATGGAGGCACCGCAGTTTGCAAATCTGTTGCAAACTGGAAAATGCCTGGGGAGCTTTAAAAACTACTGCTGCGAGCTTCTATTTTCAGAGATTCAAATTTAATTGATATGAATGAAATCTAGGTATCTGGAGTCTTAAAAGCTCCCCAGTTGATTCTAATACACAGCGAAACTTGAGAACCATAAGGATAGAAGTTACATGATATCACAAGAAGCATAATTATCCAAATCCAGAATGTGTAATATGCTAAGAGTCAAATGAACCATTCTTTTTCAAAGTAAGTAGTAGAAAGTACTGTAAGGGTAGAATCAGACCTACTTAGAGAACGTATCCTTCCCACAACTGGGGCTTGGAAGAAAAGTTACGACCAACCTAGACAGCATATTAAAAAGCAGAGATAATACTTTGCAAATAAAAGCCCATCTAGTCAAGGCTATGGTTTTTCCAGTAGTCAGGTATGGATATGATAGCTGGATTATAAAGAAAGCTGAGCTTTATCATGTTAACCATCTTAAAGTGTACAGTCTTGTGGTTTTACATATATTTATACTATACCATCACTACCATCCATCCCGCAGACAGACTGAACATCCATGATTTAAAATTTTTATTGAAAATATTTAGTCATTCATTTTGACTAATTAATAACATTCACACAGTTCAAACTTCAAAAAGATACAGAAATAAAGCTATAAAGTGAAAAAACTCCCTCAACTTGGACCACGGCCACCAGATTCCCTTCCCCAGAGGCACCTTATCATATCTGTCCAGACATATGCTACACACATGTTTTTTTATGACAGTGTGTATGCTTAGTCACTTAGTATGTCTGACTTTGGGACCCCTGCCAGGCTCCTCTGTCCATGGGATTCTCTAGGCAAAAATACTAGAGTGGGTTGCCATTTCCTTCTCCAAGGGATCTCCCCCACCCAGGAATTGAACTGAGGTTTCCTGCATTGCAGGCGGATTCTTTACCAGCTGAGCAACCAGGGAGGCCCCTTTTAAGGCTAATTGTACATGTTATTCAAATTCCATGCTTTGATTTGTTCACTTAAAAATGTATCTTGAAACCTACTGACTAAATAACCTCCCTACGTCAAAGGGCAACACAACACTCTAAAGAAGCTTGTGGTAATCTCCTCCATCTATAAATCAGCTCTTATTTGTCATTATTGCATTGATTCTTTCCATGGGACACCCTGTAATGCCAACAATCATTTTATGTATGTAAGCCAGTCATTAATTAGATAGACTGCAAGCAACTTGTGCAAAGGAGACACGCCATGTAATGTAATGCTTTGTAGCTAACAAACCCTTAGTAAATGTTCTCAAGCAAGGGATCATCAGTGAATACAAACAAAACCATATAATAATGACATGGCTTGGCATATAAAATATAACTTTTAATTTACCCTATTCATTTCTTAGTTGGTTTATTAGTACTACCAAGTTTGTACTTCCAATATAAAAATTTCCTGCAATATCTTGCCCTTAATGAACATGTACATTCATTTTACTTCTTTGATAATTTCCTTCTCTAAATTATCCAAAACCTCTATTATTTGGATATTGGGTCTTTGGAACTAATCTTTAGTACTGTCTCTTTTTTTCTCTTTTACTCTTCAATATTTGGTCCCCTTCTGGGGAGCTCAAATTTTACTAAGTCAAGGTATAAAATTATTCTGAGGCTTTGTTGAAAGCAGTGATGTGATCAGTGAAAGAATCTTAAGTTGTATCCCATACTATTCCACCTAACTCATTGTGTACATCTTCAAGGTGTTAGTACGTTTAAGAGAAATCCATAAATTCTGATCCACCACCTTAGGAGACTGAGAACGCACATTAACTAAGAAAGACTGAAAAGTCTGGCTTTAAGAACCTTTGAAACTACCTTGAATTCGGAATTTCCAAAACCTAACTGTAGGACCTTTATTTTTTAAAAACTTGTATTAACATCTCACAGAAAATAAGTGTTCTAATGAAGAGCTTTTTGAAAGGATGCAAAAAGACCTCTAATTTGCTCAATTCTGGGTTCCAACTTTTAATTCTACAATCCCAGAATATCATTTAACCTCCAGGAGCCTGTTTTTTTTAGGCTAAATCTTTTTAAAAGTCTTATAAATAATATATTAACACCAAAGATGACTATATATTTAATTGGAAAAGTATACAGTACAAATTTCCTTCTCTTTCCTATCTCTTTTTAGTTCATTGCTCTTAATAAATGTGTTTAAGTTTATCCTATTTTTATGAAATGGCATAGCTCAGAGTACTTTTCATAGTTGATTTCAGATTTCTGCTAATTTTTTTGGTCCAGGTAACCATACACCTCAGAATGGTCCTCTAATTTATGTTATTATCCCAGAAAAAATATTAATGTCTACATTCAATATAAAAAAGCCTCTGGATGATAACTTTATGTCATTCTATCTTTGGGGCTGTTAACACATTCTTTTTTATGTTGCTATATTTGGAATAAAATTTTCATTAAAAAAAAAATGTACTGCCAGAATTGACAAAAAGTAATTCAAAGGGGTTTTATTAAAAAATTAAAATGTTTTTCTAATTGTTGTTCAGTCGCTCAGTGTCCGACTCTCTGCGACCCCATGGAGAGTAGCACCCCTGCCCTCCTTGTCCTCCACCATCTCCCAGAGCTTGCTCAAACTCATGTCCACCAAGTCGGTAATGCCATCCAATCATCCTCTGTCGTCCCCCTTCTCCAATCCCTCCCAGCATCAGGGTCTTTTCCAATGATTTTGACTCTTCGCATGAGGTGACCAAAGTATTGGAGCTTCAGCTTCATCAGTCCTTCTTTCCAATGAACACCCAGGACTGATTTCCTTTAGGATGGACTGGTTGGATCTCCTTGCCAGTCCAAGGGACTCTCAAGAGTCTTCTCCAACATCACAGTTCAACATCTTCTCCATCAATTCTTTGGTGCTCAGTCTATTTTATTGTCCAGCTCTCACATATGTACATAACTACTGGAAAAACCATAGCTTTGACCAAACAGACCTTTGTCAGCAAAGTAATGTCTCTGCTTTTTAATATGTTGTCTAGGTTTGTCATTGCTTTCTTCTTCCAAGGAGCAAGCAACCTTTAATTTCATGGCTGCAGTCACCATCTGCAGTGATTTTGGAGCCCAAAATAATAAAGTCTGTCACTGTTTCCATTGCTTCCCCATCTGTTTGCCATGAAGTGATGGGAGCGCATGCCATGATCTTCATTTTCTGAATGCTGAGCTTTAAGTCAACTTTTTCACTCTCCTCTTTCACTTTCATCAAGGGGCTCTTTAATTCCTCTACACTTTCTGCCACAAGGGTGGTGTCATCAGCATATCTGAGGTTACTGATATTCCTCCTAGCAATCTTAATTCTAGCTTGTGCTTCATCCTGCCTGGAATTTCACATGATGTACTCGGCATATAAGTTAAATAAGCAGGGTGACTATATACAGCCTTGACATATTCCTTTCCCAATTTGGAACAAATCTGTTGTTCCATGTCTGGTTCTAACTGTTGCTTCTTGACCTGCATACAGGTTTCTCAGGAGGCAGGTAAGGTGGCCTGATCCCCATCTCTTTTAAGAATTTTCCAGTTTGTTCTGATCTACACAGTCAAAAGCTTTAGTGTAGTCAACGAAGCAGATGTTTTTCTAGAATTCTCCTGCTTTTTCTATGATCCAACAGATGTTGGTGATTTGATCTTTAGTTCCTCTGCTTTTTGTAAATCCAGCTTGTACATCTGGAAGTTCTCGTTTCATATACTGCTGAAGCCTCACTTGAAAGATTTTGAGCATGTGAAATGAGTGCAACTATGCAGCAGTTTGTACATTCTTTGGCATTGCCCTTTCTTTGGGACTGGAATGAAAACTGATTTTTTCCAATCCTGTGGCTATTGCTGAGTTTTCCAAATTTGCTGGCATATTGAGTGTGGCACTTTAACAGCATCAACTTTTAGGATTTAAAATAGCTCACTGGAATTTCATCACCTCCACTAGCTTTGTTAGTAGTGATAGTTCCTAAGGCCCACTTGACTTTACACTCCAGGATGTCTGGTTCCAGAGTATTTATTAAATATTTGCCTAACCTTAGTCAAAGTATATTATGCTTACTTATTAAGGAGAAATGACTCAACTGTTATGGACAGAATTGTGTCCCCTCAAAATTCATATGCTAAAGCCCTAACTCCCAATGTGACCATGAAGTCGGGGCTTTAAAGAGGTCATTAAGGTTAAATGAGGTCCCAATGGTGGCGTCTTAATCCACCAGGACTACTGTCCTTATAAGAAGAGGAAGACACACCAGAAACACACAGGCACATAGAAGAAAGGCCATGAAGAAGGCCACAGCAAGAAGGCAGCCACCTGCAACGCAAGCCAAGGAGAGAGGCCTCAGAAGAAACCAAATCTGTCAATCAGTTTTGGACTTCAGGTCCTCGAAATGTGAGAAGAATAATTTCTGTTGTTTAAGCCACCCCTTCTGTGGTACTCTATTACAGCAGGCAGAGCAGACTAAGACACAAACATCTCAGAAAACACATTCCAAACTCCTCTTACCTGGATATGCATATCTCTCTAACTTGCTGAGGTGTCAGAGCAAAAATGAAAAACTTCTCTTGAAACCGCTGAATACTGCTTTGAACTGGGGAGGAAGAAAAAGAAAGGTAATATTCCAATAACAAATTCAATAATAGAAGAACCTACAATAACATGGCACTTCTGATAAAGACTCTGCCAAATTTTGAAACTTTTATTGTTAAAATACACCAGAATAAAGTACTAAGCTACATGCATCTTGGAATCATGAAAGTAAGGTCACTCTAAAGCAGGTTCAATTTTAAGCATTTATCCTTTATTGTAATATTCTAATTATAATCAAAATATAACACAACCCTTCAAAATTATTACATTTCATCCTTGACTACAGTATCTTCTAATGAAAAGTCTGAGAAAGTAAAAAAAAACTCTCCCCAGGAGAACTTTAGTCAAGACTCGGGAGTTTGTTTCTTTCTTTCTTTGTTGTGTTTTATTTTCAACACTTTATACTCAATTACATACACAGAGAATTCATTTAAGAGAAAATTTAAAACTCTGAAACTTCTAAGTTGGGGAGAGTTATTAAGACATAAATAATTTTAAACATACAGAAGATTATGTAGTTAAAAAAGATTATCTAATGAAGTCATTCTTCAGAAGTGTATTTAAAATTGAAATGTTTTTTCTTCACAAAGAACTTTTCATAGTTCTACACTGACCCATTGTTCAATGATGTTCTAGTGCTCATTTAAACAATGAATGCCTTCAATGAACACTTGACTGAATACGCATCTAAATTTCAATAATCAATCAGTTACAATTATCACTAAACATTGCTTTATAAGAACATTTAAAAACAATCCTCCTATGCACACACCAAAACTGTTCAAATTTTATGAGATTTAAACATAATACAGCGAACTTGAATCAACTGAAATAATTTTATCTTTACAAAAACAATCATATTAATTATCATCAGTGATGTTTAACACTAAATTACTTTTCATTCTATAAATTCATCAGCTACAGAGATCATTTAGGGAGGGCAGATCCTGAATTTTCATGCTTTCTGTAAAAGAGTGGCTTTAATTCAGTTATGAGTGAGGAGACTTGTTATCAACTGTTCAATCACAGAAATCACTCCTTTCCTTCCCTTTCATCCTCCATCTTCACCCCTGTAACCTACTCATTAAGTTCTATTGTTTTGCTTTGCTTTTTAAATTTTCTTATCAACTGCCTCCTCCCTATTTTCACTACCACCATCCTATCCTACTCAAAACCTAGAATCACTTTGTACAAACGAAGGGGCAACTGTGCCTGTCGGTCCCTCATGAGGACATCAGTGCAGAGTTGGTCATCCTTCATAAAACTTTTTCATCATCGTCGCCCTGCTGAAAAATGCTAAGATCATCTTATCTCTGAATGAACCATGTCCAAAGTCCCTTATTTATTAGAACCTCCATAACAATGTCTTTCCTAGCAAACCTACATGTCCAGTGTCTCCTGAAGTCCTGCTCTCTTCAAAGCAGTTTCTTCACTGTCAGGACTCAGAACTGTGCCATTTTTATTTCTACTCCATTGACTACTCAAATCTCTCCTTTCTTGATATCTACTCTCCTATAAACTGAGAGCAGGCACATTCATCCTTAAAGCTCCCTCAAGTTATCACTCTTACTCCAACAAGTCTTGATTAACCTTCGCAAGAAGTCTTGATTAACTTTTACATTCATCAAGCCAATACAATATTTGAGCTTTAGGTTCACAAATTGTAGGGTTTCACCATACAAGCATATAATTGCTTGCTACCTTCCCCTCACCTTAACATTCTCTGTAAAACTAAATACTAAAATTCCTAAAGCCCACGCCATACTTCTGACTTCTCTACAATTAGGCTACAAGACCATATCCAAATTAAACTTTCATTATGTACTTGTTATGAGATAATGTTTTAATGGCTTCACATTAATGTGCATATCACTTTGTTATTGTTGTTGTTTATGCGCCAAGTTGTGTCCAACTGTTTAGCAACCTCATGGACTGTAGTCTACCAGGCTCCTCTGTCCATGGGATTTCCCAAGCAAGAATACTAGAGTGGGTTTTCATTCCCTTCTCCAGGGTATCTTTTGAATCCAGGGATCAAACCAATGGCTCCTGCCACGTCTCCTGCATTATAGGTAGATTCTTTACCACTGAGCCATCAGGGGAGTCCATTAACTGTTAACTGTACTCAGAGGCTTAACGAGTATTTCCTAATATTCAGAAATTTAATACTATGAACAGATATTGACCTTCATTACTCTGTCACCTACCAGACAGCTGCTGCTGCTAAGTCGCTTCAGTCGTGTCCGACTCTGTGAGACTCCAGAGGTGGCAGCCCACCAGGCTCTCCTGTCCCTGGGATCCTCCAGGGAAGAACACTGGAGTGGGTTGCCATTGCCTTCTCCAATGCATGAAAGTGAAAAGTGAAAGCGAAGTCACTCAGTCGTGTCCGACTCCTAGCAACCCCATGGACTGCAGCCCACCAGGCTCCTCTGTCCATGGGATTTGCTAGGCAAGAGTACTGGAGTGGGTTGCCATTGCCTTCTCTGTACCTACCAGACTACAAAGATCAAAAGACCAACAATACAATGTGGATGAAGTATAAGGAAAATAACATTCATACATCACTGGAGTAGAAACTGGTACAATGAATGCTTTTGAAGCAACTGCCAAACTTCTCTACAAAAGTAGAATATCAAAATATTACATAATCATACTCCCAGACCCAACAAATCCACATCAAGGCGTTTACACTTTGTGATTATGCAGTGTGAGTACTCAGAAACAAATGCAAAAATGCTCACAACAGCAATGGCTGTAAGACTGTAAGAACAGTGCCCAAGACATGTTATACACTAAATACTTCTGAATAAATAACAACTGAAAACATACATCAACAGAACACTGGTTTAGCTGTGGTACATCTACAAGAAAACAGACCTACTATAATCTACAGATGCATAATTTATTTCTAAGAAATACAGTTAAGACTGTCACAGCACAGAACTCCAGAAGATGCTTTTCAGAGTAGATTCAAGTAGAATAATGCCCTTTTCCCTCCACCAGAAGAGAGGCACAGTGACTCTGTAGTTAGAAAGGGCTTTTTTAATAAAGAAAAATGAGAAATTTTTTAAATGAGAAAAAAAGGTGACATAATATGCCAGAGAAACAGTTAATTACTGATAATGACTCTAGCTGAATAATAACTATGGCTATGAGGGATTTTCCCTTTGTGTTATACTTCCATGTCTGAAGTTATCAATTACGAGCATAAATTACTTTTGTAAACTGAAAAACAAAGTGAAGAAACTTTAAGGAATCAAAGACTCAATACTTTGAAGGTATTTCATAAAATACTAAACAATTCGACACTTCAACATGTGAATATGTACACAGTGTGCCACATATACATTTCAAAAGCAAGTTAACTGAACATTACTTTTTCTCACACATATATGCTAAAACAAGCAAGAGGAAACACAAAATCCAGAACAGTGATTTAACTCAAAGAGGAAAGGCAAGAAGGTTTCAAAGATACTTACTGGTAATGTTCCTTTCCTAAAAAATGGGTAGTGGTTTCACAGGTTTTCATGCATAGATATTCTTTATAACAATGTCTTTTATACAGACTGAATATACACAAATTTTTTTTAATGAGAAAGGACTTCATCATCAAAAGAAAAAGAAAAAAAAAAAACAGAAGAAACAGAAAATAGAGGGAAAAAAAAAGACAAAAATACTGCCAGTGAAAGCAAAAGCAAATGAGAATAGCTATTTAACGGAGAAGAGAAATTTTATTAATTTGTTTTCAGATTAGGGGATAATTCATTTGTTATAGTAAAACCTCAGCTATAGAGAAATTCACATAGTATTATTGTATACACTCACACTTTCTACATGTAATAGTCTATAATTTTAAATGCTAATTTTATTGAAACAATTTTAATAGAAACAATACCAAATTGCAAAACTATATAATAATGTATCTTCCTTTGTCATGACAGTTTTGTTTAGCATCTACAGATGCACCTTGCGTAACAGTGACTTCCTCAATACTAAGGGGCTATCAGTTCCCAAGAGGTTTTGGAACACTGTTTTACTTTTCAGTTGGCTTTTTTTTTCTTCTATGAGGGCTCTTCCAGTCTTTCCCATGTTGTTAATTAATTCTTGCTCAACAATGTGCTGACGGCTTAGAAATCATCTAATCGACTATATATTAAATCAAGAATACACAGACTGGCCGATGGACGCCAAGAATATGTGCTCTAAAATACGGTTTTGGATCTCTTTCAATTCATAAGGCTTTCTACTTCTCATTTCCCAAATATAAGTAGGTTCTTCCATAATAGTGTTCCAAATAAACGGATTTACCCCCAAATTTTTATTTTTACAAGTATTTTCAACATTCTATAACCAAATCATTAAAACTTAAAAGCAATTCCTAAATGTCACCGCATTGCTTTAGACAGTATGAAACTAGCCTTTTTTAGATCATTGTTTTATCAAGCTAAGAATATACATTAAGAAAATAGTTTTCTTTTCTTTCTTAGGGAAAGGAGGGTAAGGAAATGGTTAAGCCTTGTTTTAAAACAAGAAATCAGTTTACAAAGTTTACAGAAACAATGATAAGCAGGACTCCTGAGAAATGTATGCACTGACAATTTTTTAGCTCAGGAGCAAAAGATTGTAAGTCCCAAGGTTATATGTATTTCTTAACATTCTAATGTAAACTATGAGCAAAAGGCTGGTTTTCTTCTTAATCACTCTTCAACACAAAATGCCTCCAGTATTATTAACATCATTAAGTCACACGAGATACAAAAATTTTGGTAAATTTATAAAACGCCTACTACCTTCCTTTAACCTTACTGAGGTTAATGAAAAAAAAACTTACAAAGAACAAGGAAAAGTAACGAAATTCCTATTTCTGTTTCTGAACACAGGGAAAGCATGAAACGCGAAGCACTCCATGAGGCCTCTTCAGAGTTCGCCGCCTGGTGCCCCACTGACGCCAGGGCAGAGAAGACATCTCGCTGGTCTTTCCTCCGCCTCCAGTATCTTCCTTCCAGGCACCCAACCTTCCACTGGAGCCAGGACCCCAGATGGCCTCTTCTTTGTCCTGCCTTTAACCATATTCCTGAGGAGTCCCTGGAGGCAGGGTCACCTACACACACTACTAGTCTGAATCCTTCTCCAAACACAGAGAAATAAATTTGTGATGATTGCAAAGAAACATGTGAACGAACCGTGACACTACATATGCACTCTGACATGAGAAAAGGAGAAATGAATTACGGAGACATTTTAACAAGAACCCGGTTCAGAAAGAAGTTAAAAATGAAAGTAAAACCATAAAAGAAACCGGTAATACATATTTTAAATGTTTGTTCTTGTTATTAATTTGAGAAACGAAAAATCTAAACAAGATACAAGCTGGAAGAAAAACTGCAGTGAGAGACAGTCTCTCTTTTGGTGGAATTCAAACTGGCACAGCTGTACTGGAAACTAATCTAACACAAGGTTATCAAGAGCCCTTACTCTATGATGTAATAATTCTCCTCACAAGACTTTGTACAAACAAAAAAAATGAACAAATATAGAATCCTTATTTCAGAATAAATGTAATGAAGGGATAAAATATATTATTCTACAAAGCAACATAAAGAGCCTACCACTATCAGGCCACATTGACCCCATTAACCTCAAAACTTCCTTCTAGCTCAACCAAGATGTACAAGTATAATCCTATACAAAATGAAAAAAAGCATATTAATATACTTAAGAGAGTTTTCAAATGACTTGAAACAGAAAAGCATTTTTCCTAGAATGGACAGGAAAATAATCTTCCAGCCTTACTATGAAATGTCATTTCCCAAACAATTTATCAACAAGTTCAAATACCTCTGTAAATAATTTCATTAGCCAGGAGGAAAAAATGCCATTACAGCACAGAAGTCATCAACTGAGGTAAAAATTTGTTGGAGTCACGTGTATCAATGTCTAATAATATAAAATTTATTATATTTTCTGAGCAGTTACCAGTTATTAAACAAAAAGCTAAAATATGTGGCAAACTGTACTTTAGGAAAAATTTAAGTAAAAAATATTTATTTCTTGCAAAAAAGTTTTAAAAGCTATGCTGAACAGAAACTAAGTCTCTGTAAAAACAGCAAAAATATCAAAAGGCAGAATCACAGGCAATAAATACGATTTGTGTCTGTTCGAATACACCCTGAAGCAATTTGAGTTCTAAGCTGTATGAAGGAAGTTTGATCAACGAATTAAGTTTTATGCCAGATTTGTCATGGTTGCTCGTATTTCTATTTACCTATACATTTAAGCATTTGGCATTTTAATGCCTTGATTTTATAATATTAACAGCAATTCAGTCGAAGCCTTCTTGCTTTATTTACTCTCTTGTCCAGAAGAAACGGATTTCTCTAATACTTACCTAAACTCGTGGGCTTGATGAGAACATCAAGAACATCATAAAAGGGTAAGTTTTTTAACTGCACATCAGGATGGACAGGAGGGATTGGGGGAGATGGCTGCTGCATCTCAAACGCGGGTTTAGTATCCTGAAGCAGCACAGAACCAACAGGAGAGGACGGAGAATGAGGCGTAACTGAAGTGGAAGGCAACGCGTGGATTCCAGCCACAGCCAAGTCAGGTTCTACAGGTGAGGAGCTACCATCCAAACTGAAAACGGGCGATTTGATCGCGGATAAATCAGAAAGGCCTTCGAGAGTCCGCGGGTATCGGCGTCTATACAGTTCTCGGATTTTAATCTGAACCGCAGGGCTGCAGCCACTCTTCAATAAATGCAACGCCCTCATCAGGAGGTCATGCTTACGTCCACTTTTATTCCGTCCAGCAAAGCCTAGTAACACTTGTAGTTCAGAAACCCTAAAACTAGAAACCATATTCTAAAAGGAAAGAAAAAAAAAGGATGTAAGCCAATAGTCAGCCTCAAACATATAAAAACACTATCTAAAATAGACTGAAAATCACATTTTTCCAACGTTCTGTTAATATCAACTGGCATGTGCTAGTAATCAGCATTTTCACATATCACTTACAATTGTCAACTGGTTCTACCACATCACCCTTCCCCGCAATTGCATTCACATTATGGTTTTAATTATGTTCTGCTGTTAGCAATTTCGGAAATCTATGGCCTGTTGGTTTCTGTTGACCACTTCACTATCTGACTATGAAATCTATAGCCAATGAAAATACTCCTTTTCTCAGTGTACAATACACAGTGTAATGTTTATTACAGTATTATCACCAATTAAAAAAATTTTAGTTTCTGCAACAATGTACCTCTAAAGTTTCTGATGCTAAGCAGGAAAAATCTATAAAATCAAGACAGAACTGTAATCCAAAATTCAATAAATTTTTCACCCCAACTCCAATATTAAGGGACAACACATTTTCCCTGGTGACTCAGACTGTAAAGCCATCCCTGGGCCAGGAAGATCCCCTGGAGAAGGAAATGACAACCCACTCCAATACTCTTGCCTGGAAAATCCTATGGACGGAGGAGCATGGGAGGCTACAGTCCATGGTGTTACAAAGGGTCAGACACGACTGAGCAACTTCACTTAATCACTAAGAGAATAAGGATTTTTTTTTTAATACTAAAGATAAAAATCACATGATCTTTATTCATCAGTCAAACTCCTAAAATGACTAAAATTCTCACATGTAAAACAAGAACTTTATGGTGTAAAATGAAGACTATAAATAGCTATTCCATATTTCATTTTGTTATTTATTCAACAAACCTAGTAAATTCTTCCTATCATTTATTGCGTCATAAACCCATCTACTTATGTCATTTTCAGTCAATTCTGAACTTAGAGGTAAACCCCGCTTGGGTCAGTTTCACCTGCACCGTACAAGCATCATCTGACCAAGGAGAGGAGGAAGACGTGAACTGTCCAGAAGCCTCGAAACCGACCAGCCCTCCTCCCGGCACTGCACACTCCCCAGCTGCCTGGGATGCCTATTCAACCCGGCGAGTATGCAGGGGCCTTACACTGTAAAGTGTCACTGATAGCCCAAGAACAATTGCTACAACTCTTCTTGGCATTTAAAACAGTTGTTAGGAATACTTCCAGTTTTCCAAAATGCAAACAAATTTAAATATATCAAAGTAATCTGAATGTATATGTTGTATCATAATTCTACTTCAAATACTCTGTCTCCAAATTTCAGATTGTACAAGTCAGAGAATATTACATAGTAACCCCAGCAAACACTTTATACTCTTGATCAGTGCAATTCAATAGAAATAGGAACCACATATATAATTTGAAACTATCTGGTGACCACATTAGAATACGTTTTAAATTTACTTTGATAATATGCTTTATTTAATCCAATATATCAAAAGCATTATTTCAACATGTAAAAAGTGGTTGCAAATTTAAACATAATTTTTTTTAAGTGTCAACAAGATCTTTTTTCATACTAAGTTTTCACTACCCGGTGTGCATCTCACACTTGAGTACATCTCAGTTTGGACTAACCCCACTTCAAGGGCTTAGGGAGCCACAGGTGGAGGAACAACCACCCTGGACAGTATGAATCTAAATCACACTCTTAACAGCAACATATATCACAAGTACCATGATCATTAAATTTTAATTTGCTTCATGGGTACAAGATTTTATTTATCTTACCCTCCCCTTATGCTCTGGTCACCTGATGCGAAGAACTGACTCATTGGAAAAGACCCTGATGCTGGGAAAGACTGGAGGAGGAGAAGGGAACGACAAAGGATGAGATGGTTGGATGGCATCACCAAGGCAATGAACCTGAGTTTGAGTAGACTCCAGGAGTTGGTGATGGACAGGGAAGTCTGGCTGCTGCAGTCCATGGGGTCACAAAGAGCTGGACACGACTGAGGCGAGTGAACTGAACTGATCCCCTATACTCAGAACAACAAAGATGGAAAACAAGAGAATTTGGGGCCTATCTCATGGCGCACCAGTTATGAGGCACAGTTTCAAGCATATAAAGACTCTGACAGCTTTTCAGGAAGTTTCCTCCCAGGCAAGAAATGCAATGCCTCTTTCCCAAAGTCCTCAATCTTAAAAAATACTTCAACTGAAATCTGCTTATACTACAGTAGCAAAATAACATTAAATCTAACAACTAACAAGTGTTAGTTGCACTAGCTGTTAGGAGAACACTAACAACAAAAACAATGAACAACGACAGTCCTACAGATATATGGTATCTGTAATTCTTTATAAAGAAATCAAGCTAAAAGAATTCATGGCGTCTCTCCTTACCCTTATTTTCAGGTAATTCTTCATTTTAAGGAAACTTGTTTTACAGAAATGACAAAATAGACCACAAGGATTCTAAAGCTTGACTCTCAAAAAAGAATTCTGGGAGGTCTCATAATACCTATTTTCAACGGGAACTTTATTTGGCAAAGAATGCTATTGTACTTGGTCTAACATCTATTGTAAATACACAAATGAAAAAGAATAAGGAGAAAGAATGCAGAATTACAGTATTGTGAAGCAAAACAGAAATCCCCAGGTTTGGACAGGGGCAAGGAAACAACAGGAGACAGGGCAGCCTTTGCCCTGCAAAATGTTGCCAAGATATCTTACTGCAAGCATTTGCTCAAAGACAATGGCTCTGAGAGTCTACAGTGTCCTGTGGAAAACTTCACACCAGCAATCAGCAGCTGAAGGTCCCAGCATCAGAACTCAGGACACTGGCAGTTACACCATCTTTCTGGTAATTTGTAGTTTAAAACAACAACAAAACTCTCCCTTTATTTAGCATTTACTATTAAGATATCCCCTAAGAAGCTTAATCAGTCAACTCCAATGAACATGTGTTTCTTGGCAAACACCGCTGGATCCCACTTCTTCTTCAAGTTATGCCTTCAAAAAAAAATATCTGTCTTCAACCAATTTCAGCAGTCACCAGGTAAGGTGAGCTATGACTACTACCAAAAATGGGTTCCAGCTACTGCTTTCCACCAACCTCTGGTGTCAGTGTTTTTAATAACACTCCTTTTCAAGTGGATTTTATCCAGTCCATCCTGCCTGCTTCCAAGTCTGCCCTCTTAATACTTCAGTTACAACTGCTGTGTGTGCTACAGAGAAATTTCTCAATCAGTGTTTGTGGACTGATTTAAGAAAGTTCATGGACTATGCCGGCATGACTGATTTTTAAGAAAGATAATCTGATTGCTAAGGAAGAGCTAATTTGATTCAATAAAGCTAATCTAGGTTAACTGACATTCAAAAGACTAGAAATGTAAAACAAGCGTTTCCATTGTCAAAAGTATTCAAAAATTTTAAAGCTGGAACTTTATACAACTAAAACATTACATATAGGAGTGAAGGCAAGTTGACAGTGCTTTGTGAACCCAAAAAAGCACAGAATTTGGCAAAGCTCTAGTGGGTTAGGTGTCATGGTTAAGATCAATACAGCTCTGTAGATTCTCCATCTGCTATGACATATTATAGGGAAAGGAGGAGAGCTGCTGAGGCAAACTGGTGAATCACATTATTAATATCACCTTTCCCAGCTACAGTATTAAAACAGTCTACACCTACATTAAGTAGGGATGCATTGAAAAAAATCAGGTACATCATCAATCCATCAAAGGCATGATTAAGCTGATGCCGTAAGAAAAACTACTATGGCAAATTAGAAAGATAAGATTCAATTCCAGAAGTCCTAGGAGGCCTCAGTTCCTGGGCCTTACTCCTTCCTGTGAGATCATGTAATCCCTATGATTAAATCCCGTTTTACTTGAGATATCTGATGTGGATCTCTTCTTTACAACACACTGATCTCCTAAACACCTTCTTTTTGTACAAGATTTAAAATAAAGCCGTTCAAGAAGCAAAAAAAGTTGACAACAAACACACCCTAGAAAAGAGTGACAAAAGACACAAGAAAACATGACTTCGAAAGCAAAATGCAAAAAGTCTATAAATTCAGTTTGGAAAAAAGGGGAAGAAAACAAATACAGTCCTAAGAATGAGAAGAGAAACATAAAGACTACAAATACTAAGCAAATTTCTTTAAGAGAACAGCACATGGCTGTTATATTCTAACTTAAAGACAAAGTTATTTCCTAGAAAAATATGTTACTCAATCTGATTCAAGGAGTATTAACTTGGTCCTGCTCTACTTCCAAAATATCTGGCCAGAAAAGATAGCTTAGTAAATAAATTCCTCTACCTCTTCAAGGGAAAAATGGAATTTTGTTCCTTAAACTATTCAAGAGCTTAAGAGTCAGAAAATCAAATATATGCTAGCAAACAAACATGGAAAAAACTATTGAACACAAAACACAAACTTTTAACATATTACTGTATTTCAAACTTCTGAAGGTGAGTCCCCTCATCTAACCAAAATTTCAGAGAAAAGCCTGATGAAACAGGGATCCAGTATACCACCTATTGGTAGATGATAAGGAATCTTTTGGTAACACAGGAAATGTTTCCTATGAGTACAGACACAAAAGCCTCAAAGTACCCAAATAGAATTTAATCTAGGAAAATAAAAATGATTTCAGATAAATTCAATAAATTACTTGGTTAAAATGATTTCTGTCCTTATAATCACATACTGAAATATTTATGGATAAAACTTCTATAAAGTACACGGAATTTCTGGTAACATCATTTGGGGAGAGTAGATAAGGATAGACACGACTGCTTTTGGCAGGAAAGCTATGACAAACCTAGACAGTGTGTTGAAAATCAGAGACATCACAATGTCTATAGTTAAGGCTCTGGTCTTCCCAGTGGTCAAATACAATGGTGAGAGCTGGACCGCAAAGAAGGCAGAGCACCAAAGAATTGATGTCTTCGAACTGTGGTGCTGAAGGAGACACCTGAGAGTCCCTTGGACAGCAAGATCAAACCAGTTAACCTTAAAGAAAAGCAACCCTGAGTATTCATTAGAAGGACTGATGCTGAAAGCTCCAGTATTTTGGTCACTTGACATGAACAGTTGACTCATTGGAAAAGTCTCTGATGCTGGGAAAGACTGAGGGCAGAAGAAGAGGGCATCAGAGAATCAGATTGCTGGGTGACATCACTGATGCAATGGACGTGAACTTGGGAAAACTCTGGGTGATAGTGAGGGACAGGGAGGCCTGGCATGCTGCAGTCCACGAGGCCACAAACAGACACAACCAGGCAACATGAAAAAAGACCGAGTTGATAACTGCAAGGTATGGGATACACAGAGAACTCTCTACCTTTGTCACTTGGAAAGTTTCCGTAGTAAAAAGTTTGCTTGACTGGTTGTGGGGTATATGGCACTATATATTCAAGTTTTCTATTAATCTGAAAGTATTCTATATTCAATTAGACCAAAAAAAAAAGTCGTCTGAATCTAGGATAAAGAGATTGTGATCTAAATACCAGTTCCCACCAAGGGGAAAAAAAAAAAGCTCAGTCTCCTTGAGGAAATGTCTAACTGCAAGTCTGAAAATGCACAAGACATGCCTAGAACATCCTATGCAGAAAACAAATCATCAAAGATCACTGAAATCTTGTCAGAAGGACACAGAAAACAACTCGGCAGCCCAGGACAAGTTGACGTGAGCAGCAAAAAGTCTGAAACTGCATCAGATTCAAACATCAAATATATGAAAAATCATTTGTACATAATGATACGTAAAAAAACTCACTGATCTCCTTTAGAAAACACTGGGAAACCAACTCATTAGTATTCTGAAAATGGATAAGGTAATAAGGAAAACAATACAAAAAAACTTACTGGCTCAAAAAAATGCATGTGATTAGCTAGATAAATGCTATTAGATTGATACAAAAGTAAATGTGATTTGGACTATGAATTTCAAATCATTATAACTAGGCTCAAACACCTCTTTATTAATCAAAATAGGAACTGTTACAACCAACACATTTTGCCTACGAGAAATGTTTATTCTTCTAGCAAAAAAATCCCTGCTTCAAAACTGGACGATCTCTTGGAAAGCATTTTCTGCCTCCTGCTGGTTGTGGAAACATTTTGCCTGCAAAAAGTAGTCGAGATGCTTGAAGAAGTGGTAGTCGATTGGCGAGAGGTCAGGTGAATACGGTGAATGAGGCAAAACTTGGTCCCCAATTCATTCAACTTCTGAAGTGTTGGTTGTGCACTGCCATGGAGAAGAACTGGGCCCAATGTGTTGACCAACGGCAGCTGCAGGAGCTGCGGTTTTCGGCACACTCAAAAATTTGCTGAGAACACTTCTCAGGTGATATGGTTTCACTGGGATTCAGAAAGCTGTAGAGGATCATACTGGCAACAGACCACCAGACAGTGACCAGGATCTTTTTTGGTACAAGTTTGGCTTCAGGAAGTGCTTTGGAGTTTCTTCTTGGTCCAACCACTGAGCTGGGCATCACTAGTTGTCATACAAAATCCACTTTCCATTGCACGTCACAGTCCAATCGAGAAATGGTTCATTGTTGTTGAGTAGAATAAGAGAAGATGACACTTCAAAATGACTTTTTTGGATTTGTGGTCAGCCCACGAGGCACCCACTTAATGAGCTTTTTCACCTTTCCAGTTTGCTTCAAATGCTGAACAACCATAGAATGCTGAGTTCTTCGGCAGCTTCTTGCATAGTTGTAAAAGGATCAGCTTTGAGGACTGCTCTCATTTGGTCACTGTCAACTTCTAATGACCAGCCACTGCACTCCTCACCTTCAAGGCTCTCGTTTCCTTTGCGAAACTTGCGGAATCATCATTGAATCATACATTCTCTAGCAGTTCCTGGGTCAAATGCACTGTTGATGGTGTGAGTTGTCTCCACTGCCTTACAACCCACCCTTATGGCAGAAAGCAAAGAGAAACTAAAGAGCCTCTTGATAAAGGTGAAAGAGGAGACTGAAAACGCTGGCTTAAGACTTAACATTAAAAACACTAGACCCATCAATAGAAACAGTGACAGACTTTATTTTCCTGAACTCCAAAGTCACTATGGATGGTGAAGAAGCATACTCCTTAGAAGAAAAGCTATGACAAACCTAGACAGCATATTAAAAGACAGATACACTCTGTCAACAAAGGTCCGTATAGTTAAAGCTGTGGTTTGAATATATGGTTTCACATGACTACTAGTCATGCACAGATGTGAGAGTTGGACCATAAAGCAAGTTAAGCCCTGAGGAATTGATGCTAACTATGGTGTTGGAGAAGACTCTTGAGAGTCCCTTGGACAGCAAGGAGGTCAAACCAATCAATCTAAAGGAAATCAATCTCCTGAATATTCACTGGAAGGACAGATGCTGAAGCTCCAATATTTTGGCCACCTGATGCAAAGAGCAGACTGATTGGAAAAGACCCTGATGCTGGGAAAGATTAAAGGCAGGAGGAAAGGCGGTGACAGAGGATGAGGTGGTTGGATTGCCATCCAATGGACATGAGTTTGAACAAACTCCAGGAGATGGCAAAGGACAGGGAAGCCTAGCGGGCTGCAGTCCATGGAGATTGCAAGAGTCAGACATGACTGAGCAACTGAACAAAAACTAGATAAAAATAGAAAATGCTAAAAAATGTCAATTCCCTCCAACTTCAGTTATAAATATAGAAAAATTCCAGCAAATTTTTACAGATCAAACTTACAATGAAGAATTAAATAAAATACAAATATGGCATGTAGTGATGAATGCTATGGACAAAAACAGAGGGACAAGGAAATGAAGTGAAGTGGTAGAGAATCTGCCATTTTAAAGGAAGAAGATTTGCCCGAGAAAGTGACTGAACAAGTAAAAAAGGAACCAATGGATGGATATGAGATGAAAAGCATTTCCAGGCACAGAACACAGCAGATGCCAAAATCCTGAGGAAAGCGTACCTAACACATTGAATAGAGAGTAAACGCCCATCACGGCTGAACCAGAGTAATCTAAAGGAATGAGCATTATGATACAGAATAAGGAGCAAGAAACTGACAAACCCACGGAGGGAAGGAAATAACCTAAACAAACATTTACTTGATAAAATTATAATATGAAATTTGTGAGGCTAAGAAAAGACAAAAGTGCTGGGCAAGATGGCATGCCTGAAAGTTGGTAGAGGTGGTAAGCAGTTTAAAGCATTCTACAGCAAAGGAAGAAAAATACAGTAATTTTATATTTATATCTAAAGTTTCAAGAGAAAATTAATTAAGCTCCAAGGATTTGTGAGAAAGCAAAAAAGAAATTATTTCACAGCTAATAAAATGGAAAAACATGAAAAGGGAGAAGAAACAAAAAGATGGCAAGAAACAGATAAGGAAACAAAATGCAGAAAAAGAAAGATGCTCAAACGAAAGTGTAGAAATAAATACAAACATATCAATAATCCCAACAAATGAAAATGAAATACTTTCCAATTAAAATAGCCATTAGGGGATATCACTACAGAAATCACAGCATCAAAAATATGGGAATACTAAGAACAACTCTATACACATGAATTTGTCAACTGAGTTGAAATGGATCAATTCCTTGAAAAATACAAAGTACCAAAATTCACCCAATATGAAATAGATAATTCGAATACTTCTTCTAATTAGGAAATTTAGCTGTTAATTTAAAAAAAAATTACCATACCCAGATCATTTTACCAGAGAAGTCTACTCAACATTTAAATAAGAATCAGTACCAATTCTACATAATTTCTTCTGGAAAACAGAATATCAGAGATTCCCAAATTTATTTTATGAAGCTAGTAATAGCCTGATACCAAAACCAAACAAAATCAATACAAAATATGAAAGTAAATCCAACACCCTTCACAACTGTAGATGCTAAAATCTTCAAGTATTAGCAAACAGAATTCAGCAATATATAAAAAGAATACTAAGACCAAGTGAAGTGTTTATTCCAGGAATATAAGGTCAGCTCAATGTCTGAAATCACTGAAGTACACCAAACTAACAGCTTAAGTAAAATCACATGATCATGCATATATATGATATGTCTGTGTGTATCAATGAAGAAAAAAGCATGTGACAAATTCAATGACCCATGATAAAAACTCTCAGAAAAAAAGGAATACAGGAGCACCACCTCACCTTGACAAAAAGCACCTACAAGAAAAACTATAGCTCATCGTGAAAAAAATGAATGCTTCTCCCTAAGACTGGGAATGAGGCAAGATGTGCGGGAAGTTCTAGCTACTGGAATGAGACAACGAAAGAAAAGACACAGCGATGGAAAGAAAAAATACAACTGCCTGTACTGGCAGACCCCAAGGAGTGTGCAGAACAATTACTAGAATTAACCTAACTGGGGATGTCGCTCTGGTTCCAGTGGTTAAGAATCCACCCTACAATGCAGGGGACACAGGTTTGATACCTGGTCAGGGAACTAAGATCCCACATGACATGGAGCAACCAAGCCCATATGTTACAACTGCTGAGCCCACCTGGGCTTCAACTAGAGAGTCTGTGCACCACTGCATAAGATCCCGAGTGCCACTGCTAAGACTTGACACAGTCAAACAAATAAATAATAAAAATAAAAGTGTTTAACTATTAAAAGAGAGAATTAGTAATTCAGTCCAGTAAGGTCACAGGATACAAAAGCCAACACAAAAATACAATCACATCTCTATATACTAACAAAGAATACGTGGAATACTATTTCTAATCACTCCAAAGAAAATGAAAATATGTACAGTGGAAATATAACAAAACACATACAGGCCTTGTATGCTGTAAACTACAAAAACTAATGAAAAAAGTCTAAAGAGTGCTAAATAAACGGATCCCTTGTGCACTGGAACAAGGAACAAAACAACAAAATAGATTTTCCCTATATCAAGACACAGATTCAAGACAGTTCCTACCCGAGTCTCACTGAAGTGTTTTATGGAGATACATGAGGTTATTCTAAAATTTGTATGAAAAGGCAAAGGAACTAGAGATTAAGGGGATGGAGAGGAAAACAGTTGTGGCCATAAGAACAAGAATATGAGGAATGCTTGTGGTAATGGAAATGGTCTGTACCTTGTGTCAATGTCAATACCCTGACTGTGATATTGTACTACAGTTTTGAAAGCCATTATCAACGGGGCACCTGGATAAAGAGGACACAGATGTCTCTGTTGCCTCTGTATTCCTTCTGACAACTGTCAGTGAATTAACAATTATCTTAATAAAAAATTTAATTATAAAGTACAAAGACCAACATAATTAGAGCAGATTAATTTTTTAATTCAATACCATGACATTCATAAGAGAGAAAACTAAAATAAAAGAACACAGAAATGTAGGGGGAGGGGAAATTTTAATATGTCAATTCCCTCCAACTTCAGTTATAAATATAGAAAAATTCCAGCAAATTTTTACAGATCAAACTTACAATGAAGAATTAAATAAAATACAAATATGGCATGTAGTGATGAATGCTATGGACAAAAACAGAGGGACAAGGAAATGAAGTGAAGTGGTAGAGAATCTGCCATTTTAAAGGAAGAAGATTTGCCCGAGAAAGTGACTGAACAAGTAAAAAAGGAACCAATGGATGGATATGAGATGAAAAGCATTTCCAGGCACAGAACACAGCAGATGCCAAAATCCTGAGGAAAGCGTACCTAACACATTGAATAGAGAGTAAACGCCCATCACGGCTGAACCAGAGTAATCTAAAGGAATGAGCATTATGATACAGAATAAGGAGCAAGAAACTGACAAACCCACGGAGGGAAGGAAATAACCTAAACAAACATTTACTTGATAAAATTATAATATGAAATTTGTGAGGCTAAGAAAAGACAAAAGTGCTGGGCAAGATGGCATGCCTGAAAGTTGGTAGAGGTGGTAAGCAGTTTAAAGCATTCTACAGCAAAGGAAGAAAAATACAGTAATTTTATATTTATATCTAAAGTTTCAAGAGAAAATTAATTAAGCTCCAAGGATTTGTGAGAAAGCAAAAAAGAAATTATTTCACAGCTAATAAAATGGAAAAACATGAAAAGGGAGAAGAAACAAAAAGATGGCAAGACAACAGATAAGGAAACAAAATGCAGAAAAAGAAAGATGCTCAAACGAAAGTGTAGAAATAAATACAAACATATCAATAATCCCAACAAATGAAAATGAAATACTTTCCAATTAAAATAGCCATTAGGGGATATCACTACAGAAATCACAGCATCAAAAATATGGGAATACTAAGAACAACTCTATACACATGAATTTGTCAACTGAGTTGAAATGGATCAATTCCTTGAAAAATACAAAGTACCAAAATTCACCCAATATGAAATAGATAATTCGAATACTTCTTCTAATTAGGAAATTTAGCTGTTAATTTAAAAAAAAATTACCATACCCAGATCATTTTACCAGAGAAGTCTACTCAACATTTAAATAAGAATCAGTACCAATTCTACATAATTTCTTCTGGAAAACAGAATATCAGAGATTCCCAAATTTATTTTATGAAGCTAGTAATAGCCTGATACCAAAACCAAACAAAATCAATACAAAATATGAAAGTAAATCCAACACCCTTCACAACTGTAGATGCTAAAATCTTCAAGTATTAGCAAACAGAATTCATCAATATATAAAAAGAATACTAAGACCAAGTGAAGTGTTTATTCCAGGAATATAAGGTCAGCTCAATGTCTGAAATCACTGAAGTACACCAAACTAACAGCTTAAGTAAAATCACATGATCATGCATATATATGATATGTCTGTGTGTATCAATGAAGAAAAAAGCATGTGACAAATTCAATGACTCATGATAAAAACTCTCAGAAAAAAAGGAATACAGGAGCACCACCTCACCTTGACAAAAAGCACCTACAAGAAAAACTATAGCTCATCGTGAAAAAAATGAATGCTTCTCCCTAAGACTGGGAATGAGGCAAGATGTGCGGGAAGTTCTAGCTACTGGAATGAGACAACGAAAGAAAAGACACAGCGATGGAAAGAAAAAATACAACTGCCTGTACTGGCAGACCCCAAGGAGTGTGCAGAACAATTACTAGAATTAACCTAACTGGGGATGTCGCTCGTGGTTCCAGTGGTTAAGAATCCACCCTACAATGCAGGGGACACAGGTTTGATACCTGGTCAGGGAACTAAGATCCCACATGACATGGAGCAACCAAGCCCATATGTTACAACTGCTGAGCCCACCTGGGCTTCAACTAGAGAGTCTGTGCACCACTGCATAAGATCCCGAGTGCCACTGCTAAGACTTGACACAGTCAAACAAATAAATAATAAAAATAAAAGTGTTTAACTATTAAAAGAGAGAATTAGTAATTCAGTCCAGTAAGGTCACAGGATACAAAAGCCAACACAAAAATACAATCACATCTCTATATACTAACAAAGAATACGTGGAATACTATTTCTAATCACTCCAAAGAAAATGAAAATATGTACAGTGGAAATATAACAAAACACATACAGGCCTTGTATGCTGTAAACTACAAAAACTAATGAAAAAAGTCTAAAGAGTGCTAAATAAACGGATCCCTTGTGCACTGGAACAAGGAACAAAACAACAAAATAGATTTTCCCTATATCAAGACACAGATTCAAGACAGTTCCTACCCGAGTCTCACTGAAGTGTTTTATGGAGATACATGAGGTTATTCTAAAATTTGTATGAAAAGGCAAAGGAACTAGAGATTAAGGGGATGGAGAGGAAAACAGTTGTGGCCATAAGAACAAGAATATGAGGAATGCTTGTGGTAATGGAAATGGTCTGTACCTTGTGTCAATGTCAATACCCTGACTGTGATATTGTACTACAGTTTTGAAAGCCATTATCAACGGGGCACCTGGATAAAGAGGACACAGATGTCTCTGTTGCCTCTGTATTCCTTCTGACAACTGTCAGTGAATTAACAATTATCTTAATAAAAAATTTAATTATAAAGTACAAAGACCAACATAATTAGAGCAGATTAATTTTTTAATTCAATACCATGACATTCATAAGAGAGAAAACTAAAATAAAAGAACACAGAAATGTAGGGGGAGGGGAAATTTTAAAAAATCAGGCAGAATCAGCTGGCCTAAAAATAAATAAATAAATAACAGGTATGTTAATATCAAACAATAGTATGTAACTGAAAAAGCATTATTAGATATAAAGAGGAAATTCAGAGAGTAAAAGTTTCCATTCAATAGCAATATGATAAATTCAAATTTTCATTTACTAGTAACAATTTTAAAATGTCTTTTAAAAAGCTGATATAAACTACAAAGAAAATTGAAAACATAATTCTAGCAGAAGAATAACACCTACTCTTAAAAAACAAAGATATAAGATTTTAACAACAGAATTAACAAGTCTAATACTAGACACATACAAAATTCTTCACCAACTAGAAATTACATTCTTTTCAAATACAAAAAAAATTCTCCAAATACAAAAAGTCTCAACAGATTTCCAAGGATTGTATCCACATAGATCACAACGCTGCCTAGTCACAACACAAGAACAAATCAATAACCAAATTTACTAAAAGAATGCCAGCATGTTTAGAAATAAAATCTTTTAAATATTTTTATTTATTTGCACCAAGTCTTAGCTGCAGGACATGGGATCTTTACTTGTGGCATGCAGAATCTAGTTACCTGACCAGGGAAAGACCCAGGGCCCTCTGCAATGGGAGCTTGGAGTCTTAGCCACAGGACCACCAGGGAAGTCCTCTGGAAATAAAACTTTTAAAGAACTCATAAATTAAGAATTCATCCCTTGTGTGATTCAGGGAAAGCAAATACATAAGCTATTCATGATCTTAAATGCCTATTAAAATGCTGAAAATTAATAAGCAAGTCATCTAACTTAACAAATTAGAAAAATAGAAATAAACCCAAAGGAAGTATAAAGAAAAGAAACAGAAATTAAGTAGGGAAAGGACAGGTTAAAGAGCATATAAAAGATAGAAACTTGATTATTTGAAAAGATTTTTTTGAAAAAAAAAATTGGCATTTTTAGCTTTTAAAACTAAGCAAGAAAAAAGGCAGCACTAAAAAAAAGATTAAAAGGACATTAACTACAAAATAAGAAACTAACAATTTATTGCCACAAACTCAAGAATGTGGATGAAATGGACAACTTTCTATTAAAGTATAACCTACCAAAATCATTTTGAAAATTGAAAATACGAACAATCCTGTATCCAAAGCAATTGAATCAGTGATTAAGATGTGTCCCAATTCTACAAGGAAGTTCTACCAAACACTCAAGAAACAAATCTTTCCAATCTCACATAAACTCCTCCAAAAGAGGAAAAGTATATATACTTTCTTAATTATAAGTATTACTCATTATTAAAGCCAAAATCGTACATTAACTATATTCAAACTGAGTCCAATAATGGAAAAAAAGGACAGATCAGGGTTGACTTAATATTCGAAACACAAGTTTGGTTTAAATATTAGAAAACAAATCAGTGTATTTCATCACGTTAATAGGTTAACAGAGAAAAACATACGACCCTCTCAAAAGATGCAGAAAAAGTTTTTGATAAAATTCAACATCCATTCATTTTTCTTTTCAATTAGCAAACTAGCAGTAGAAAGAAACATCCTTAACCTGAAAAGATTATCTACAATAAACCTACAGCAAACATCATACTTAACTGTGAAACTCTGAAAGCATTCCCTTTAAAATCAGGAACAACATCAGGATGCCCCCATCACCGCTTCTATTCAACATTGTACTGGAGATCCTAGCCAGCACATTAAGACAAGAAAAAGAAAGAAAAAAAAAAGGCATAAGAATTGGAAAGGAGGAAACAAAGAGGTCATTATTCACAGATCTGTCTATGCAGAAAATCCAAAAGAATTCTACATACAATTTATCACAATTAGAACAATACCAAGTCCATTATACAAAGTCAAATTGTACTTCTTTACACCAGCAAGGTAGAAAATATAATTTTTAAAGATACCGTTACTGATTTGACACAAAAATACGGTACCTAGAAATAAAGCTAACAAAATACTTGCAATCGTTTTTTGAAACTATTAGAAGAAAATTATAAAAACTTTATTGAGTGAGTTTGTAAAAGACCTAAGTGAATGAATATTGCCATATTCATGCTTAAGAAACAATAACAAAATGTCAGTTCCCTTCAAATTGGTTTATAAATTCAATGCATTTCCCATGAAAATCCCAACAGCTGTGCATGTATCTACAGAACTTTAAAAACTGATTCTAAAATTATATGGAGGAGCAAACCACCAAGAAGTTCCCTGAGGAGCTACAGGCAGGAGGATGGGCCTACTTCTGTGTCCATCAATGACTAACTGGATGGTTTCACACCAACTCTATGAAAACTTTAAAACTGAGTATAATTTAAGAAGAAAAAAATTGCTGGAAGGCAAGAAGCACAACAAAGACAGTAAGAATCTGGAAGGCCAAGATTGTGGAAAGAAGGGAAGCCTAGAATATGGAATCTAATATTTGATTCCTCTTTTCCCCTGGAGGTACCTGCCAAAGGAAAGGGGGCAATGCAGAAGTTAAGAAATCAAACAGAACTTTGAATATACTTATAGGGCTGGGAAAACTGAGAAGATATTTGCAAAATACAACATACAAGCCCTGGTATCTGGGATATGTTAATAAACTCCTACAAATCAGTATGAAAAAGACAGATGGCCAAATACAAAAATGGAAAAAGACTTAGCAAGCTACCTCACAAAAGACCAATAAGTATATTAAAAAGGGCTTAACATCGTTAATCATTACGGAATCCATATGAAAACCACTGAACATCCACCAAAATTTCTAAAATTAAAAGGATGGATGAGAAAGGACAAAAAGCAACTGGAACTCTATTTCTTTGCTAGCGGAAGGGAATTAACAAAAAACTACACCTACATACAACAATACGGATGAATCTCGCAAACAAAACTGAGAAGAAAAAATCAGACATAAAAAATATACACTACATTATATAGGCCCATTTAAAGAAGATTCAAAAAACAGGCAAAACTAGTGTAAGATGTTAAAGTCTGGCCAGTAGGTATCTTCTGAGGAGGAGGAGGTTAGTCACTGGGAAAGGACTCAAGGAACGGATGCCAATCGTGTTCTATTCCTTGCTGTGCTCTCATGATCTGCTTACTTACATATGCCCTATAGCAGTAGAAGCTTGTTTTTATGGGAGCTGTTAAAAAGTTACAGTAATTAAAACTATGTGATGGTGTTTGTCAGACTAAGAAACTACTCTAGAAACTATAGATAGATTCAATCGTGGAACTGCTACAAATCAGGAGGAAATTTTTTTTAAAAACTGAGCCATCAAAGGGAATGAATCTGAGTCAGCTAAACTGATGTGGATGAACCTTGAGCCTATTATACAGAATGAAGAAAGTCAGAAGGAGAAAAACAAATACTGTATATCAATGCATATATACGGGACCTAGAAAAACAGTACTGATGAACCTATTTGCAGGGCAGAAACAGAGACACAGACGTACAGAACAGACTTGTGGACACAGTCTGGAAAAGAGAGGGTCTGATGAACTGAGAGCACTGAAAAATACACATTACCAATGTGGACAATGGACTTGTGGACACAACAGAGGAAGGAGAGGGTGCACAGATTCAGAGTGGCATTGAAACATATGCATTCAGTTCAGTTCAGTCGCTCAGTCGTGTCCGACTCTTTGCAACCCCATGAACTGCAGCACGCCAGGCCTCCATGTGTAAAACAGATAACTTGTAGGAAGTTGCTTAAAACAAGCAACTCAATCCTGTGTCTGTGACAACTTAGAGGGGTGGGATGGGGCAGAGGAGGGAGGCTGAAGAGGGAGGGAATATATGCGGACCCACAGCCGATTCATATCGCTGTACAGCAGAAACTAACACAACACTGTAAAGCAACTACACTCCAATGAGCATACAGATATTAAAAAAAACCTAGTACAAACATGGGCGAAAGACACGAACAGAACCTCAGATGAGGGAAGAGCATGTTAACCAGCACAGTCAAAGATGCTCACCTCATCAGCAAAAATCAAAAAACTGAAAACTAAAAGGTGATATTTTATACTCCCCAGCAAAAACTTCTGAAGTGTGATAAAAGTGCTAAGTAATGAAAACCTCTACATTACTGGAGGGAGCAAATGCTGATACAATCCTCTTTAGAAAATAACCTAACGTTATCCAGTACTGTTGAAGATGTGAGTATCTTTAATTTCCGGCAATGCAATGCCTAGAATTTCTACAGTAAAACACATCGTATTAAATATTCACATTAAATGAGATCGATAAAGATTACAAATAGCATCTTATCAATTCAAGTTAACTTTGTTCACAAATTAAGTTACGTGTGCGTGTATGCACACATGTGTGAGCATTTTCAGAGCTTTTTGGATTTCAGACATATAGAAAAGAGATTTAGCCACCTGCTGTAGGAGGGGGAAAAAGAAAATTTTTCCAACAAAATCAATAAACTAATATTTATATTTACACAATGGAAACTCAAAAACAATGATAAACCAAAACTTCCCAAATACATACAGCATTATTCAATTTGTATAAAATTTAAAAACACACAAATTACAAAAAATTTGCGTATATAAAATTTGTGATTTATATATATATAATTTTATATCTATATAATGTAAATGTAATCAGAGAAGGGCACCCTGCTGGTCTAATGAACTTTTCTTAACTAGGATAGTGTGCACGTGAATGTTTATTTACCTATACCTTACCTGGTATAAGACCTTCCCTGGTTGCTCACGGTAAAGTGTCTGCCTGCAATGAAGGAGACCTGGGTTCGACCCCTGGGTTGGGAAGATCCCCCAGAGAAGGAAAAGGAAATGGCAACCCACTCCAGTACTCTTGTCTGGTAAATCCCGTGGACGGAGGAGCCTGGTAAGCTACAGTCCACGATGTCGCAAAGAGGCGGACACGACTGAGCGACTTCATTCATTCATTCATTCCCTGGTATAAACAATCTTTTAAATCTATTAAATAACTTAAATATTTAAGTTTATTAATTAGCATGATACACACCAATACATACATCACTAATGAAAGTGAAGTCACTCAGTCATGTCCGACTCTTTGCGGCCCCATGGACTGACTATAGCTTACCAGGCTCCTCCGTCCATGGGATTTTCCAGGCAAGAGTACTGGAGTGGGTTGCCATTTCCTTCTCCAGGGGATCTTCCAAACCCAGGGATTGAACCTGGGTCTCCCACACTGTAGGCAGATGCTTTACCATCTGAGCCTCCAGGGAATTCCCCATTATCAATTCAGAAAACAATCAAGAGGACTTTTTTAAAGGAATTAGTATCCTAAGAGAGTTCAAGATATTTTTCCCCCATAAATCAAGGACAGGTTGCTATTTAAAAAGAGGGGGAGAGGAGAAAGAAAAGCAGGATAAAGCTCTTCTAAATCAAAAATATAATCACTAAAATAAATTTTATGGATGAGTTCTAAGACAAGTCAAGGATATCTTTCAGAATGTAAACACATAAAACATCAACTTAGGAAATCTAGCATTTACCTGTCAAGAGTCTCAGAGAAAAGAGGAAAGAAATTACCAAAAAAAAATAATAATAATAATTCCCCAGACCTGAAGAGCCTTACTTACCATTGAAAAGGTTCCACCAGAAGGAATGAAAAAGACCCGCAACTAGACACAGTTCACAGGCCAAAGATAAGGAGATAACCATAAAGATTGTAAACAGGTTTCCACAAAAGGATAACCATCAGATCTGCAACAGATCTCATCAGCAATACTGGGTGTTTTAAATTCCAAAAGCAAAGCTTTCAAAATTCAGAAGGAAAAACTGTATTACCAACTTACAATTCTGTACCTAAATTTTCCACTAGGAACAAAAGCAAGTCATTTTTTAAATGTTCAAGAAATCAGAAAGTTTATCACCAGCGTATCATTTCTAAAACTGCTTGGGTCAGGAGCAGGGATTGGGATACTGGGATTAGCAGTATATACAGCACAGACAAACAATTAGGTCCTACTGTACAGCATGGGGAACTATATTCAATATCCTCTGATAAAGGATCCTTCTGAAAAGAACATGAAAATATAAACAGGTAACTGAATCACGTGCTGTATAGCAGAAGCTAGCACATTAGAAACCAACTATATACTTCAATAAAATTTAAAAAATAAAACAACTATTCAAGATTACATTCAGCAAAATCAAAAAATTTTTAAAAGAGAAAGACATGAGATCTAAACAACAAACCAAACCCAGGAGTGCAATGCAATCTCAGGATAACATGTATAGCAGATCTAGAAAGCAAACTGCCCAAATTATAGAAGGCTGAGAGCTCCAGAAAACCCATCTTCAAGAAAAGTTCAATGGTTACAGGATGAAAACACAATGCAATATTAAAGTTTTAATAATGATGTCCAGGAGCTATCCACAATCAAGCAGGGCGTTGCAATATTACTAATTTAAGGAGCCTGGGTTTAACACAGAAGCTCCTCTACAGCTCCACACTACTTGGTTCTGCAGTAACTACTTACTTATATCCACACACAAATCACAAAGGCTGGTTATTAGTACTCAATTTGTAGAAGCACAGAGAAGTTTAGAAAAGTTATAAGCCATAATATGAAAGTTACAAATCTCGACAACGTAATAAAAAATGAAGGCTAGAATGGGAAAGAAGAGTAGTTGCTGGACAGTCACACAGTCATGCCCAACTCTTTGTGACCCCACAGACTGCAGCACGCCAGGCTTCCCTGTCCTTCACCATCTCCCGGAGCTGGCTCAAACTCTTGAGTCAGTGATGCCATCCAACCACCTTATCCTCTATGGTCCCCTTCTCCTCCCCGCTTCAATCTTTCCCAGCATCAGAGTCTTTTCTAATGAGTCGCTTCTTCGCATCAGGTGGCCAAAGTATTGGAGTTTCAGCTTCAACATCAGTCCTTCCAATGAGCACTCAGGACTGATCTCCCCTAGGATGGAATGGTTGGATCTCCTTGCAGTCCAAGGGACTCTCAAGAGTCTTCTCCAACATCAGAGTTCGAAAGCATCAATTCTTCAGTGATCAGCGTTCTTTATGGTCCAACGCTCACATCCATGCACGACAAGAAAGGTGGAAGCAGGAAGAACAAAAGGAAAACAGTCGGTGCTAAATCCTAAGACAGGAAATGAAGGAGTGTCTAAAACTAATTGGTCAAAAAACAAATCTGGGATTTCCCTGGTGGTCCAGTCCTTAAGAGCCCTCCATCCAATGCAGGGAACACCAGTTCAATCCCTGGTCCAAAAAGTTCCCATATAACTAAGCCCAAATGTCACAACTCCTGAGCGCACATGTTGTTACTACTGAAGCCCATGCTCTAGAGTGTGTGATCCACAAGAAACCACTGGAATGAGAAGAGCAGGCACTGCAACAAGAGTAGCCTCACTCCCTGCAACGAGAGAAAGCTCGTGCATAGCAATGAGGACCCAGCTTAGCTAAAAACAGTAACAATAATAAAACAATAATGCAATTAAAGAAATGCAAACTTCATTAGCATGATTACAGTTAGTTTTTTAAAAAGCAAAGAACAAAGGAAACAGAAATTAACGATTACGAAAAGTTTAAAATAATCAATGGCATTAGGAACAAAACTACCTCCGAGAAATCAAAGTGCTGGGGAAGGTAGAAAATACAATGACCTGAATTTCTTATCTAGTTGGGAGTCAAGCAACAGATATTGTTTAGAGTTGAAAGAAAAGTCAAAACACAGAAAGATTCCAATTGGGGGGAAAAAGTCAAATAATGTCTAAGGTCATACAGTTGAAATCCATGCATCCTCAATCAAAAAAAAGCTCTTAATCTAGATCTGCTTTTTACTGACTTGTATGAATAATCATATGGAGAGCTCTGAATGTTTATGTTAAGTTTATATTGTTCTCTGAAGTCACACATTAAAAAAAAAAACCTTTGTTTCAAAAAATCTAAGGAAATTGGCATGCCACTAGTGGATTTAAAACGAACGTTCATATAGAATAGTTTAGACTACGACACCAATTGATTTCATACCACATTTACGTCAATTGTGAATTTCTTAAATTCAGATTCCTGAATAAAAAGTCTAGCTATCAAGACAACTCAATAGGGAAAGAATTTTTAACAAATCATCCTGGGAAAACTGGATATCCAGTTATCCAAAGGAAATTTTATCTCCACTTCACACCATAAACAAAAATTACCTCAAAACGGATAAACAATCTAAATGTAAACATTAAAACTATAAACTCTAGATGAAAACAGGAATAAATCTTTGTCACTCCATAAGGCAATGGTTTCTTAGATTTGACATCAAAAGCATAAGCAACAAAGAAAAAACGGATAAAATTCAAAACATTTGTGCTTCAAAGTACGTATCAAAGAAAATGAAGTACAGTCCACAAAAAGGAAAAAGATACTTGAAAACCATGTATCTGACAAAGAACTTATACCTCAAATGTATAAAGAACATAAACAATAATTAAAAAATCAACCCAATTTTAAAAATGGGCAAAAGGTTTGGATAGACATTTTTCCAAAGAAGATATACAGATAGCCGGTAAGCACATGAAAACACGCTCAACATCGAGTCACCAATGTGAACCAAAACCACAAGATACCACTTCATATCCATGAGGTCAAGTATGTGGAGAAATCATAAAACAGGCATCTCTGGTAGGAATGAAAAATGGTGTAGCAGTTGGAAAGAGTTGGACAGTTTCTTAAGAACTTAAGAGTTACGACATGACCCAGCAATTACGTTCCTGGTGTCTATCCAAGAAAATCAAAAACATTATGTCCACACAGGACTTATACACTTACAGATGAATGCTCACACTAATCAAAATGTGGCAATCACCCAAATGTACATAAACCCATGAAAGAATAAACAAAATGTGGTATATTTCATACAACGGAATATTATTCAACCATAAAAAAGAAGTACTCATATATGATACAATAACAAACCTGGGAAGATTATATGTTAAGTCAAAGAAATTACATGGTTCTTTCCAAGAAAGGCCACACGTGACACTGTGTTACTAGGAAATGTTCAGAATAGGCCAATCCATAGAGCCAAAGTAGACCAGCAGATGCTGAGGGCTGGGAGAAGGGACACAGGAAGGAACTGACAGTGCCGTGGGTTTCTTCGGTGGTGATGAAAATGTCCTGGAACTCAACGGTGGTGATGGCTGCACAACTGTGTAAATGGACCACAACCACTAAAAGGCTGAATTTTATGGTATGACAATTATATTGCAAGAAAAAAATTTCTAAATAGCTAAGATCCAATTCAGAAAAACAAGGCATAAATGTTGACAAAACACAAACATCTGGAGGATCTAATAGTTAGAAAAACCTTTATCAGAATAAATATTCATTATACCAGAGAGATGGTGCTGACCTAAGGAGCACACACACACACACAAAGGTCTACTACAGCTAAGAATACCTTGGTTCACTATGAAAAATTATCTATTTCACTTTAAATATTTGATTTTGAATCGGCTTAAATTGACATGATCTCAAATGGAAGCCCTCCTGGAAATTGAGCTGTGTCCACTAATAACCACTTTGAGTTACATGGTGGATTCTGTTACATCTATTGTATGTATTAGTCTACTTCTTGGCCCAATAGATGGGAACTTGGAGGGATGAGGACCTCTAACCTCAACACCCTCCTTCCAAACTAACTTCCCATTCTCCCTCTGTATCCCAACAGCACCCAAAGGTACAAGGATGGCAAGTAAGGAACCAAACACTCAAGTCTTTTAGGCAGAAAATCTTCTGTTATAGAATTACTTAAGCCTCTGAGTAGATCTTCTGTATCTGGTGTTCAGTTCAGTTCAGTTGCTCAGTCGTGTCCGACTCTTTGAGACCCCATGAATCATAGCACGCCAGGCCTCCCTGTCCATCACCAACTTCCGGAATTCACTCAGACTCACATCCATTGAGTCAGTAATGCCATCCAGCCATCTCATCCTCTGTTATCCCCTTCTCCTCCTGCCCCCAATCCTTCCCAGCATCAGAGTCTTTTCCAATCAGTCAACTCTTCGCATGAGGTGGCCAAAGTACTGGAGTTTCAGCTTTAGCATCATTACTTCCAAAGAAATCCCAGGGCTGATCTCCTTCAGAATGGACTGGTTGGATCTCCTTGCAGCCCAAGGGATTCTCAAGAGTCTTCTCCAATACCACAGTTAGGGTGGCAAAACAGTAGCTCCGGTTTTGGACCATGAATTTTAAGTCATTATAACTAGGCTCTCTTCCAAAGAAATCCCAGGGCTGATCTCCTTCAGAATGGACTGGTTGGATCTCCTTGCAGCCCAAGGGATTCTCAAGAGTCTTCTCCAATACCACAGTTAGGGTGGCAAAACAGTAGCTCCGGTTTTGGACCATGAATTTTAAGTCATTATAACTAGGCTCAACTACATCTTAATCAAAATAGGAATCATCACATTCAACAATCAATTTCTGCCGATGAGAAATAAGTTTGTTTATTCCTGCAGCATAAATATCCATGCTCCAGGATTCGACGAACTCTTGGAAAGCATTTTCTGCCTCCTGCTGGCTGCAGCATTTTCCCTGCAAAAAGTTGTCGAGATGCTTAAAGACGACAAGGGTAGAAAAGAGTAGTCGGTTGGCAAGAGGTGGTCGGGTGAATATGGCAGATAAGGTAAAACTTCATAGCCCAGTCCGTTCAACTTTTGAGACGCTGGTTATACGACACACAGTTGGGTGTTGTCATAGAGAACTGGGCCCATTCTGTTGACCAATGCCGGCTGCAGGCGCTGCAGTTTTCAGTGCATCTCATCGATTTGCTGAGCATACTTCTCAGATCTAATGGTTTCGCAGGGACTGAGAAAGCTGCAGTGGATCAGACAGGCAGCAGACCTCCAGACAGTGACCCTGACCTTCTTTTGATGTAAGTTTGGCTTTAGGAAGGGCTTTGAAACTTCTCGGTTCATCCACTAAGTTGGCTGCCAGTTGTATAAAATCCACTTATTGCACATCACAATCCTACTGAGAAATACGACACACAGTTGGGTGTTGTCATAGAGAACTGGGCCCATTCTGTTGACCAATGCCGGCTGCAGGCGCTGCAGTTTTCAGTGCATCTCATCGATTTGCTGAGCATACTTCTCAGATCTAATGGTTTCGCAGGGACTGAGAAAGCTGCAGTGGATCAGACAGGCAGCAGACCTCCAGACAGTGACCCTGACCTTCTTTTGATGTAAGTTTGGCTTTAGGAAGGGCTTTGAAACTTCTCGGTTCATCCACTAAGTTGGCTGCCAGTTGTATAAAATCCACTTATTGCACATCACAATCCTACTGAGAAATCGTTCGTTGCTCTTTAGTAGAATAACAGATCACAACATTTTTCAAAATGATGATTTTTTTTTTTTTTTTGCAGTCAGCTCATGCGGTACCCACTAATGGAGCTTTATCAATTCTCCAATTTGCATCAAATGCTGAACGACCATAGAGTGGTCGATGCTGAGTTCTTCAGCAACTTCTTGCATATTTGTAGGAGGATCAGCTTTGAGGGTTGCTCTCAGTTGGTCATCATCAACTTCTGATGACCAGCCACTTCCCTCCTCATTTTCAAGGCTCCTGTTCTCCTTTGCAAACTTCTTGAACAAGCACTGCACTGTACGCTTATTGGGAGTTGCTAGACCCAATGTGCTGTTGATGTTGCAAGTTGCCTCTGATGCTTTATGACCGATTTTGAATTCAAACAACAAAAACCGCTGAAATTTGCTCTTTGTCTAACATCATTTCTAGTCTAAATAAACAGCAAGTAATAAGTTATTAGCAAAAAAAAATACAGCAAGAAATACATATTAAAATGATGTATAACAACCACATTCAAGAACGTATTCCAGTATCAAACATCAAAGTTCAACAAAGAAAAACCACAATTACTTTTGCACCAACCTAATAAATCACAACCTCCTAACAACATAAATGCTTTCAACAAGCAACAGTTGAACTGAACAGATTCTTCTCTGTCGAATTTACAATCAAATCTCAGACCCGCCAGAGACGCTGGGAGCGTGCAAACCCAACCCTGTGCGCCGAGGAGGAGGAAAGGAGCAGTGGCCCCCACGGGAGACTGAGCCAGGCCTGCCTTTGCCTGAGTGTCTCCTGTGGAGGCCCGGGCCAGCAGCGATCTGCCGCAGGGACAGGGGCACTGAGTGCAGACCTGGGAGGCGCGGCAAGCGGCAGAAGTCCTCCTGGAGGAGGTTGCCATGGGACTGGCCACAGATAAGTCAAGCAGACAACCCACAAACTAGAGAACACTTATTAACAAAGACGTTTCTCGCACTGTTGCCAAAGTTCTAGGGCCCACAACAGATTTCCCAGCCTGGGGATCAGGCAAAAGGACTGAGAACCCCCAGGGAATTTGAATTTGAAGGCCAGTGGGATTTGATTACAGAATTTCCACAGGACTGGGGAAACAGATTCCTACAGGACACAATAAAACCTCATGCCCACCCAGACCCAGGACAAAGGAGCAGTGACCCCACAAGAGACTGAGCCAGACTTCCCCATGGGAGTCCAGGAGTCTCCGGCAGAGTCATGGGTCAACAGAGTCCTGCCGCGGGGTCAGGGGCACTGACTACAACAGTCCTGGGAGCTGCAGTGTGCTGGATTGGGTCTTTTTGAAGGAGGTAGCCATTATCACCATTATCCCTACCATAGTTTGGCCTCAGGCCAAACTACAGGGAGGGAACACAGCCCCACTCATCAACTGAAAATCGGATTGAAGGTTTACTGAGCATAGCCTTACCCACCAAAGCAAGACCCAATTTCCCCCCACAGCCAGTCTCTTTCATCAGAAGCCTGCATAAGCCTTTTATTCGCATCCATCAGAGGGCAGAATGAAAACCACAATCACAGAAAACTAACCAAAATGATCACATGGACCACAGCCTTGCCTAACTCAATGAAACTATGAGCCATGCCATGCAGGGACATCCAAGGTGGACAGGTCACGATGGAGAGTTCTGACAATACACAGTCCACTGGAGAAGGGAACGGTAAACTACTTCAGCCTTCTTGCCTTGAGGAGCCCACGAACAGTATGAGAAGGCAAAAAAATAGTAGGACACTGAAAGATGGACTCCCCAGGTCAGTAGGTGCCCAGTATCCTGGAGAAGAGCAAAGATACAGCTCCAGAGGGAATGAAGAGGCTGAGCCAGAGTGGAAGCAACGCCCAGCTGTGGATGTGTCTGGTGGTGAAAGGGAAGTCCAGTGCTGTAAAGAACAACGCTGCACAGGAACCTGGAATGTTAGGTCGATGATCAAGGTAAACTCAATTCAGTTCAGTCTCTCAGCTGCATCAGACTCTTTGCAACACCATGGACTGCAGCAGGCCAGTCTTCCCTGTCCATCACCAACTCCGGGAGTTTACTCAAACTCACGTCCATCAAGTCGGTGATGCCATCCAACCACCTCATCCTCAGTCATCCCCTTCTCCTCCTTCAATTTTTCCCACCATCAGGGTCTTTTCCAATGACTCAGTTCTTTGCATCAGGTGGCCAAAGTATTGGAGTTTCAGCTGCACCATCAGTCCTTCCAATGAATATTCACGACTGAACTCCTTTAGGATGGACTGATTGGATCTCCCTGCTATCCAAGAGACTTTCAAGAGTCTTCTCCAACACCACAGATCAAAAGCATCAATTCTTCAGTGCTCAGCTTTCTTTACAGTCCAACTCTCACATCCATTCATGACTACTGGAAAAACCATAGCTCTGACTAGATGGACCTTTGTTGGCAAGGCAAATTGGAAGTGGTCAAATAGGAGATGGCAACAGTGAACATAATATTATAGCAATCAGTGAACTAAAGTGGACTGTAATCGGCAATTTTAATTCAGATGACCATATCTACTACTGTGGTCAAGAATCCCTTAGAAGAAATGAAGTAGCCCTCCTGGTCAACAAGAGTACAAAATGCAGTACTTGGGTACAACCTCAAAAACAACAGAATGATCTCTGTTCGTTTCCAAGGCAAACCATTCAACATCACAGTAATCCAAGACTACACCCCAATCACTAATGCTGAAGAACCTGAAGTTGAAGGGTTCTATGAAGACCTAACCATTCAATATCACAGTAATCCAAGTCCCCAACCACTAATGCCAAAGAAGCTGAATTTGAATGGTTCCATGCAGACCTACAAGACCTAGAACTAACACCCAAAAAAGATATCCTTTTCATCACAGGGGAATGGAATGCAAAAGTAGGAAGTCAGAAGATACCTGGTTTAATAGGCAAGTTTGGCCTTGGAGTACAAAAAGAAGTGCAAAGGTTAACAGAGTTTTGCCAAGAGAACACACTGGTCACAGCAAACACCCTCTTTTAACAACACCAGAGAAGACGCTACACATGGACATCACTAGGTGGTCAATACCAAAATCATATTGATTATATTCTTTGTAGCCAAAGATGGAGAAGCTCTGTACAGTCAGCAAAAACAAGACCAGGAGCTGACTGTGGCTCAGATCATGAACTCCTTATTGCCAAATTCAGACTTAAATTTAAGAAAGTAGAGAAAACCACTAGGCAATTCAGGTATGACCTAAATCAAATCCCTTACGATTATACAGTGGAAGTGACAAATAGATTCAAGGGATCAGATCTAATAAGAGTGCCTGAAGAACTATAGACAGAAGTTTGTGATACTGTAGAGGAGGCAATGATCAAAACCATCCCCAAGAAAAAAGAAATGCAAAAAGGCAAAATGCTTGCCTGAGGAGGCCTTACAAACAGCTGAGAAAAGAAGAAAAGCAAAAAGCCAAGGAAAAAGGAAAAATGTACCCATCTAAATGCAGAGTTCCAAAGAATAACAAGGAGAGATAAGCAAGCCTTCCTCAGCAATTGATCCACAGAAATAGAGGAAAAAAATAAAAGACTAGAGCTCTCTTCGAGAAAATTAGAGATACCAAGGAAACAGTTCATGCAAAGATGGGCACAATAAAGGACAGAAATGTTACGGACCTAACAAAAGCAGAAGAGATTAAGAAGAGATGGCAAGAATACACATAACTGACCTTTATGACCCAGATAACCACAAAGGTGTGATCACTCCTACAGCCAGACATTCTGGAGTGTGAAGTCAAGTGGGCCTTACGAAGCATCACTACAAACAAAGCTAGTAGAGGTGATAGAATTCCAGTTGAGCTATTTCAAATCCTAAAAGATGATGCTGTGAAAGTGCTGCACTCATTATGACAGCAAATTCAGAAAACTCAGCAGTGACCACAGGACTGGAAAAGGTCAGTGTTCATTCCAATCCCAAAGAAGGACAATACCAAAAACAATGTTCAAACTACCGCACAATTTCACTCATTTCACATGCTAGCAGAGTAATGCTCAAAATTCTCCAAGCTAGACTTCAACAGTATGTGAACCAAGAACTTCCAGATGTTCAAGATGGACTAAGAAAAAGCAGAGGAACCAGAGATCAAACTGACAGCGTCCATCGGATTATGGGTAATGCAAGGGAATTCCAGAACATCTATGTCTCCTTCATTGACGACACTAAAGTCTTTACCTGTGTGGATCACAGCAAATTGTGGAAAATTCTTAAAAGATAGTAATACCAGACTACCTATTGCCTCCTGCAAAACTGGTATGCAGGTCAAGAAGCAACAGTGAGAACCAGACATGGAACAACAGACTGGTTCCAAATTGGGAAAGGAGTATCAAGGCTGTATATTGTCACCCTGCTTATCTAACTTACATACAGAGTATATCATGCGAAATGCCGGGCTGGATGAAGCACAAGCTGGAATTAAGAAATATCAATAACCTCAGATAGGCAGATGACACCACCCTTATGGCAGAAAACAAAGAGGAACTAAAGAGCCTCTTCTTGAAGATGAAAGAGAAGAATGAAAAAGCTGGCTTAAAACTCAACATTCAAAAAATGAAGATCATGGCATCCAGTCCCATCACATCACGGCAAATAGATGGGAAAATAATGTAAAGAGTGACAGAGTTTATTTCCCTGGGCTCCAAAATCACTGCAGATGGTGACTGCAGCCATGAAATTAAAAGACTCTTGCTCCTTGGAAGAAAAGCTATGACAAACCCAGACAGCATATTAAAACGCAGAGGCATTACCTTGCTGACCAAGGCCCATACAAAGTTATTTGTTCCAATAGTCATGTATGGATGACAGAGTTGGACCAGAAAGAAGGCTGAGCGCCGAAGAATTGATGCTTTTGAACTGTGATGATGAAAAAGACTCGAGAGTCCCTTGGACTGCAAGGAGATCAAACTAATCAATTCTAAAGAAAATCAATCCTAAATATTCATTAGAAGGATTGATGCTGAAGCTGAAGCTCCAATATTTTGGCCACCTGATGCAAAGAGCCAACTCACTGGAAAAGACCTTGCTGCTGGGAAAGACAGAAGGCAGGAGATGGGCACGACAGAGGAGTGGATGGCTGGATGGTATCACCGATTCATCACCGACATGAGTTTGAGCAAGCTCTGGGAGGTGGTGAAGGACAGGGAAGCCTGGCATGCTGCAGTCCGTGGGGTTGAAAGAGTCGGACACGACTGAGCAACTGAACAGTAGCACGCTGAGAGCTTCTAATACATGATGCATTATTGTAATCGTCTTCGTTTGTTGTTGCTGTTTAGTTGCTCAGTCCTGTCTCAGTCCTTGTGAACAGAGACCAGAGCCCGCCAAGCACCTCTGCCTTGGGATTCACCAGGCAAGAATCCTGAATGGGTAGCCATTTCCTGCTCCAGGGGATCTTCCCAACCCAGGGACTGACCCGGCATCTCAGGCATTGACAGGCTTCTTTACCACTGAGTCATCTGGGAAGCCCAACGTGACCCTCATCTGGCTTAAGTGCTGAGCCAATCAGATCCTCTCTCCCCTAAGAACTGCAGGGAGTGTGCTGGTATTCTCTGCCTGTCACCTGAACTGCACGAAACAACATGTAGGGATGTCACACTCTGCCATGACTGGGCAAGAGTTCTAGTATTGGCCCACAAGGCAGTCTCAAACACTGGACTTGCCAGGCAGCCTCTTAAGGGTGTACAGGAGTGGCCCCCTCAAATGACGCCCCTCCCCCCAAAAACCCAAAGGCACAGGAGTCACTGAAGCACAGTGAGGTCTAAACTCCCAAAATTCCTTCCCAAAATTCTAGATCTTCTGTACAGGAGACACTAGTATCAGCCAGCAGTGACCTGCTGTTGTGACATGGGCTTCTAGGAAGTGGCCCTGAGTCATAATGGACAAAGATAAAGGAAATCCTCTGAGCGGCATTCTGAGCCAAACATGCAACATTCAGGTCTGCTGGCCATTTCCTCTACAGCCAAGGATTTAGGCAGCAAACCAATGCCCGTGATTTTTCCTCGTCCTTGAACTTACTTCACTATCCCTCTGATCGTCAGAATATACTGATTCAGAAACCATTTAGAAAACACTTAACGTGTCTTCCTCTTTTCCTCCTTTCTAATTCGATTTTTAGCCAGTTGTCTGGTTTCCCCTCAATGTTATATCATATAAGCAGGGTATCGTGGTTTATCATTCAATTTAGTTCACAGAGTGCAGGAGGATGGGTAGGGGACACCCCATGGACCTAAAGGAAACTGGACAGAGCAGTATAGCTTAGACTCTGAGGAGCGCTGACTCTGAAGTTAAAAATCCCAGGTCTTCCCAGTATCAAGCTGTGCGACTTCCGTCTGGTTATTCAAGCCCTCACTTTTTGTGAGAATTATTTAAATAAGTATGTATGTAAAGTTCTGAAACCAGAGCCAGGCACATAATAAGCACTTTATTATAATGGATATCTGCCACCATCATCATCAAGGTTTGCAATGAGGAGTGGGGAGAGCTACAGCACATCTTTAAGTGCAAACGATGCTATTAAGTAGCACAGCAAAATCTGGGGTGATAACTCAGTTTCTGCATAGCTCATACCCTCCTACCTTTTGAAAATTCTGTTTCCTAAGGCAACCTGTGGGGGAGGGGCCATCTTCTAGCAAGTGCCTGGAGAAGCAAAGACAGCTAATTTACAGAAAAAAAAACGATGAAGCTGACCCACAAAATAAAATGGGAGAGAAGAGAGGGCTGAGGGCTGGAAACAAGAGTGGAGGGAGGTAAGGGGAGACAAAGACAGAAAGAGAGAAAAATCTTGGTGTTCAACCACTTTCCAGTTCCTGGTTCCACTCCAACCTATAAGCACTGACTACCTTTTCTGCCCTCCATTGTTGTTCAGTCATGTCCTACTCTTTTGTAATCCATGGACTGGAGTCTGCCAGGCTCCTGTGTCCATGGGATTTCCCAGGCAAGAATACTGGAGTGGGTTGCCATGTCCTTCTCCAAGGGATCTTCCTGACCCAGGGATCGAACCCCCATCCCCTGCATTGCAGATGGGTTCTTTACCACTGAGCCACCAAGAAAGCTCTTTTTGCCTTTCACCAATAAATTCTCCACTTTTTATTAAGCTGTGACCAACATTTGTAAAAGTCTAACACAAGTCTTGGGAAAGTTTTCATAAAAAAAAAAAAAAAAATTGGAGAAGGAAATGGCAATCCACTCCAGGGTTCTTGCCTGGAGAATCCCAGGGATGGGGGAGCCTGGTAGGCTGCCATCTGTGGGGTCGCACAGAGTCGGACACGACTGAAGCGACTTAGCAACAACAAAAAAAGCTTAGAAGAGGGCAAGTTACATATGCCCATTAGTATGCAAAAACTAAGATAATACTGCAGATACAAATAACCACAAACTTCAGTATCCTCAATCTACTCTACATCTAATGCATTAATTTACAGATGAAGCTCAGGCTTTGTTTCAAAAGCTCTACAGGTGTTATTAGCTCTACAGCTGAGACTCACCCTTATACTTAACCATATGAATACTCTTTACATCAGGTTCTCTGTATAAACTAGCACAGTGCATAAAACGTATTAATATACTTTTCACTGGGAATTAACTAATTTTTGAAACAGCTGGAGAGAAAATGGCAGGTACTATTCAAACCAAAACAATTTACCTTTAGATCAGAGCCATGAATACGTTCTTTAGCCGATGTTCACCAAACCAGGCAGGTAACCAGCCAACATCCCTTCCCCTAATACACCCCACTCCCAAATTCCGTAATAAACATATATACTGAATCTTTTACGATTCCACTTTCTTCTTATTCTGAAAAAGTAACGCTAACAACACACGTCTATGTTGTGCAAACTGATGGCAGTTAAGTTTCTATTCATCCGATCTTTAAAGACTTTTTAAATCAGGATTTCCCTCCTTAAGTATCTTGTTTATGCCGTCAGTAACTCAGCGGGCCATTAAAAAAAAAAAATCTGGCTCGTTTATCACAATTCTATCTCAGTTAGGACTTTGAGGGTTATCAGCTCCGGGAAAAAATATACATATACGTATCTTTTCCGTTCTAACCTCAACACAGCCCATTTCAAACCTCTACTCTACAATACAAGCGTATCAACAATAAAGTTATGACCTTGTTCTCATGACAACACGGACTTTGCGGAGTTCTTACCCACAGCACTAAGAAAAACACCAACGTTTAAGGCCGATGACGAAAGGCAGGATTCCCAAAAGACGACGCTCCTCTCCAAGACAGGCAAGGAGCACTGTGGGGAAGGGGCCTTTCTCGTGACAGATCGTCCTGAACAGCAGCATCACCCCAAGGAGAGAGAGAATTCCAAAAGCAACTTCACGTTTCCGAAAACAGCCTCCCACTCGAGTGAGTGGCCCGGAGACTGAGGAATCGCCAGACACGTACACCCCTCGCGAAGGTGGAAAAGCAACCCCTACTCCCGACTTCATCCCTTAAAACAAATGGGGGAAGTTGGGTCCCCACGAGCCCCTGGCGAGAGCGGCCGCGGCCCCTCGCGCCAGGTGTGCGTAACCCCGACGGACCCCACGGGTCGGCTCACCCTGGGGCCCAGGGCCCGCCACCCCTGCGCGGCCCGGGCGTCCTCCGCCGCCGAGCGCTCCCCCCACGGCCGCGCGGGCGCCTGCTCGGACGCCGGCCAGGCTCGGGGCTCGGGGCTCCGCCAACCGCTCCCCGCGAAACAAGAAGGTGGCAGCCGGCGACGTTGCGGTTTCCCCGCCTCTCATCCCCTCCCTCCCCTCCCCTCCCCCGCGGCCTCAGCTCTCCACTCCCGCGCCCCCGCTTACCCTCAACTCCTCGAAATCCGCCATTTTATACCACCCGCGGGCGCCGCCGCCGCTGCCGCCACAGCACCCCCGCCCGCTGCCGCCAACAACGCCGCCGCCACCACGGCCGCCGCCGCCGCCTCCAGCACCATCCTGCACTGGGGGCCGCTAAAGACGCCGCGGCCGCCACCGCCGCCGCCGCCGCCGCCGGACCCGTCACGTGACGAGCGCTGGAGCCCCGCCCCCGGCGAGCGCGGCCTGCTCTCCACTCCCGCGCCCCCGCTTACCCTCAACTCCTCGAAATCCGCCATTTTATACCACCCGCGGGCGCCGCCGCCGCTGCCGCCACAGCACCCCCGCCCGCTGCCGCCAACAACGCCGCCGCCACCACGGCCGCCGCCGCCGCCCCCAGCACCATCCTGCACTGGGGGCCGCTAAAGACGCCGCGGCCGCCACCGCCGCCGCCGCCGCCGCCGGACCCGTCACGTGACGAGCGCTGGAGCCCCGCCCCCGGCGAGCGCGGCCACGCCCACCCAGCCCACAGCCTTCCGCCCGCGTCTTCCGCCCGCGCGCCTTCCCTCCCCGCACGGCGCGGTCCTCGCCCGCTGGTCCCCGCCCTCTCCCGCGGCCTGCCCGCCTTCCCGCACGCCTTCCGGCCAAGCCGGGCCGGTTGCGGTGCAGCCCTCTGCCTCCGGTCCCCGGCGTGGATGCCAGGCCCCAGTTCCTGAAGCGCTGTGGAGACTGCAGCGTTACCGGAGGGCCTGGCGGAAGGAGTGACGGAGAAGAAGAGGACTCGTGACTGGAACATTTCGGGAAAATTCTTACGAGGCCCTTCCCCACGTGGCTGTAGACAGAGGGGTCCACCCAAAATAAAGGCATCCCCTGGGTTAGTTGCGGCGGAACAACCTAAACGTGGATGTTGGATAAGCTATTGTTCCCATCTCATAGTGCAGGGTTCGTAAGACCTCTTTGGGTGGCCAATAGCCTCAAAGCGCTAACCTGGCTAGTCCTTTCTGACTTTGAAGGGCGACTGAATGTCAAGGATTGCGGAGTTGAGCGGGTTGGGGGAGGGAAGTTGGAGAAGTGAAATAGGAGCGCGCCCAGAAGGGCCCTGATAGAGAGGGGTCAGGGAAATCAGATAGGTGGGAAAGATGAAATGCCAGAGGCAGAGACGATGGAAGTTTCAGCTCACCCCTGAAGTGCTGACCAAGGATAAGACAAGGTGCTGAGTCAAGCTGGTCAGAAATTCGCTGGACCAAGTCTGGGATTCAGATTTCCTTTAAGAGGTGGATTGGAGCCCATTTCAGACACCTGATGTTGACCCCTGGACCAAAAATAGTTTTCCAGTCTGACTTTTCGCGTAATTCCTGTTCATCCTTCAGATCGCAGGTTAAGTATCACTCTTTCAGAAAGACCTGAACCCTCATGGCGCCCGTGCTGTGCTTAGTCGTTAAGTCGTGGCTGACTCTGCGACCCCTATGGACGTTAGCCCACCAGGCTCCTCTATCCATAGGGATTCTCCAGGCCAGAATACTGGAATGGGTTGCCATGGGCTCCTCCAAGGGATCTACCCCACCTGGGGATCGAACTCTGGTCTCAGACATTGCGGGCGGGTTCTTTACCACCTAAGCCGCAGGCGCCATTTTCTTTCAGATCCCTCTCTGACCGCTCAGAGGACCAAAACCTTTCCTTCCTGATGTTTTTACATGGCAATTGTGTAGGTCTTTGTGTAATTATTATATAAATAATTATTGTTTAACTTTTTAACTTAAAAATATTTTTAAACCAAGGGGGGATCCTAGCGGGCTGCCGTCTGTGGGGTCGCACAGAGTTGGACACGACTGAAGCAACTTAGCAGCAGCAGCAGCAGACTGTAATAACTGACAGATGCCTGAAAAATTGTTGTCCTACTTGTATAGTGAGTAAAAGAATAAACAGTGTCAGGCTAGAGTACCTTCTTCTTCTGGCTTTCCACCATTGATTTTTGTGGTCTCAGTTTAACTTAGTTTTGATTTTGGCTTAATCATCTTAGGCCTTGATTTCCACCTTAGAGTTTAACATTGTTCAACGGACATTTAAGTGAAGGCCTATGTGGGCTTGGAGCTTTAGAGGAATACATGAGTAGAATACAATACAGCCCTTCCACCAAGGCACTTAAAACCCACAAGAGGCATTGACACTTGAAACCAAGAAAAGCCACGCTACAATTACTGAAGTGTTCATTGTAGGGTTGGGTAGCTTTGCCTGCAAAGAGTCTAGATGCTGTCTTAGACTGACCTAAACCACTACTTGGTCTCATCAGGCCAGATTACTGATTAGGCATCTTTCCTAAACTATACTCCCTAATATTAATTAAATATTTGTTTAAAGGAAAGGCTGAATGGTAATGGGTAAAAAGCAAGGCGCTTTTTACTGTCATAAACAATTTAACTCTGATCCAAATTTGTAAATCCTACTCATCAAAAAGAAATCTCTGCACTTAGTTGGATATAACTCCTTTGTAGTGTGACTTAATACATCCTTGGATGAGACTTGAGGAAGGAGGTTAAGTATCAAAGTCTCACCGTTACTATAGACCATATACCTAATTACCACGTGTAGAACTGTTCCCCAAGAGGAATTCCGATTAATACAATTTTCTCCTCATTACATTTTTAAGGGATTAAATATGTTAACACTCGTTATGGATTGAGGTTCTAGGCAGTTACCTGGCTGGACTACCCCCTTTATCTAGCTCCAATTAAAAACATAAGTATTGTAATTAAAGTTTCCTAAGTTTATACTACACAGACTCAAAAGTCTCACAAGTAGCTTTTCCACATATTAGCTGTCTTAATATGGCAAAGTCTCAACTCCGTTTTTCTCATCTATTCCAGATATCAGGATGTTGAATTAAATGAGATCAGGAATTTTAGTATACTTTATAAACTTAACCTTTGATAGGTGATTGTTTTTGTATTTAAACAGCTGATAAGCACACACCAAGAAAACTGTTAAGCACTTAAATATCTATATGATAATTATAGTACTTTAGAAAAGAATATTCTCTTTTCTAGTTGGATGATGCATGAGATACTGAATTTACTTTCCAAGCACCTGTCTTAGTCCTTTCCCTGCCTTCCTGTACATCCATCAGTCTCTTGATCTCAGTATCTCTCATTTTGCTTCCACTGACTTCCTTTTTCCCTGTATCCGTATTCAAGGCTCCTACATAGTTCCAAGCCACCTTTCTTGCTTTGCCAAGCGCATATCTATTTTAATCAGATTTCTTCACACCTTTTGCACTTTGCCTTAGCCTTTACTAAACAATATGAAAAGAAAATGAACAATGAATTTATCTTTTATATTCCCATTTTTAACAAAATTTGAAAGCATAACACAGTAAATATACTTTATAACAAGATTCAGCAAATATTAATATTTGAACAATTTTTATTAAGGTATAAATAACATAGGTAAACCCTCGTATCTTAAGTGAACTAGTCGTTTAGTTTTGAAAAATGTTTATCAAGACACAGCACTTTCATCACCCCAGAAAATTCCCTCCTGCTCTTTCTCAGTCAAACCTCCCACCAGAAGTGACCAATGATCTGATTTCTAATACTGTAGAGAGAATTTTAAAACGAGACAAACTTATTTATTTTAAAATGCTGTTATAACCTCAGTGCCAAAACCAGACAAAAATTAATTATCCTATCTAACTTATATATAAGCAGATTTTATCCCAGTAATGCAAGAATGGTTTTACCCTAGCTTATATGTTACAGACTTGGTAACTTGGTACAACTCAACAACTGAGAACAAAATTCTGGATTTAGAAAATCATTAGCAAGTGCCAAAAGTAAAGAGTTTATCCAGTCAAAATCAGAAGGCAATATTCCAGACATTTTAACTGAGCATTTATCCTGAGGAATTTGACAATCCAAAAGTAAAATCTATAAACTGGGACTTCCCTGGTGGCGCAGTGGTGAATCCACCTGCCAATGCAGGAGACAAGAATAGCGGGTTAAATCCCTGTGTCAGGAAGATCCCTCGGAGAAGGAAATGGCAACTCCCACTCCGGCATTCTTGCCTGGGAAATCCCGTGGACAGAGGAGCCTGGCAGGCTGCAGTCCATGGGATTACAGAGTTAGACATGACTTAGCAACTAAACAACAACAAACAAATATAACTTGCAAAGTCCAATAAACAACCCCAATATTTAATACAAGACCCCACAGAGTAACAATAAACCGGAAGTGTCAGCACGTCCACAAATTGCATTCAGTTTTTATACTAATCAGTAAATCTCACTCCTTGAATATTGAAAAATAGGTCCAGGATGGTACTCTATAGATACTAGGCAGAAACAAAAATTCTCTCAGGTAAAAATCTTATCACTCCAAACCTCAAATTAACCTACAGATTATTTTCCAAGTTAAATGACCAACACATAATCAAAAATCAGAAAAAGACTGCAATAAAAACATGCTTACACAAGTAAATAAATTAACAAGCAAACCTTGAAAAAAATTATAGATACTCTAGAATTAAGAAGTTAAAGACCTAAATGGATAGGATTAATACTACATTACACAATTTAAGAGAATAACGAACATGTTAGAAGACTAGAATGAAGCTAAGGGAAACAAAAAGATGGAAAATGTGTAAGAAAATGTTAGACATAAATTTGAGACAGAGAAGATAATGTTAAAAAAGTCTACCAGATGTTTCACTGGAGTCCTCAAAGAGCAAAAAACCAAAATGAGGTGGAAGCAATATATGACAAGATAAAATTGGAGATTTTCAGACTGATTAAAAAAAAAACCTATTGTGGGTAAAGGGTTAATAAAACTCTCTTTTCCTTTCCGCATGAAAACTTGATCTTCAGTTCATTTTCTAGCTCTTTTCACCTGGAAACATAATAGAGGTTTATGATAAAAATGACCTCTGATTAGTAAATTGCCTCTGGACCAGGAAGAACTATAAATGGTCTACATTTATAGACCTGATGGAGCTACCATATTAGGGACTTAATGAGTTCAGTTCACCAGCAAAATACAGCAATTTTAAGTGTGTATGCAATCAAATGACATGTCCTTAATGTATCATACAGAACTACAATGTGGAGTAAAACAAAACCCCACAGTGAAGCATTTTGCCATACTATCTCAGTAACTGATACAGAAACCAAAATCATTAAAGCTACAGATTTTTGTAACTGCATAATTAGCAAATCTGCCTTGGTCACTACAAATACTGTGCGTGCATGCTCAGTCGCTTCAGTCGTGTCCGACTCTGCTACCCCGTGGACTGTAGCCCCACCCCCACCCCCCCTTGCCCCGACTCCTCTGTCCATAGGATTCTCCAGGCAAGACTACTGGTGTGGGTTATCATGCCCTCCTCAGGTGATCTTCCCAACCCAGTGATCGAATCAGCATTTCCCACCTTACAGGCGGATTCTTTACCTATTGAGCCAGCTGGTAAATCTCTCACAAAGCACATACACTCAGACCCTTCTTTCCCTCCTCAGAGAAAAAGGATTGAGAGAATGTGCCTTTCTCACTTTCAACTAAGCCACACGCCTTGTGTGCAGCTTTATCAGAAGAATTTCGCGTAATTAATAAAAGATGGATGACTATTTTTTCCTAAAGTCACCAGGAGAAATCCTTGTCCAAACACTGTAGTAGCTCCCTGCCAGGTGGGGTGCGCTGATTTGTCCCCAGGTCCCAGTTCTGATCAGACTCAACCATGTCTGTCTGAGCTGGGGCTGTGAGAAGACCCAGAATGGGACTTGCAGAAAATGCATTATTTTAATTACATTTGGAACATTTACCAACATTGAGCATGATAGGGCAAGCCTCAACAATTTAAGAAATTGTGATAAAATAAACACAACCTAAAATTTACCATCTTAAACCCTATCAAGGGTACAATACAGTGCCATTAAGTATAGTCACATTTTGTACAACCATTACCACCGTTCATCTCCTGAACTTTTTTTCACCTTGCTAAACTGAAGCGCTATACTCATTAAGCAGTAACTCCCTATTCTCTTCCCCCAGCCCCTGACAACCTCCATTCTGCTTTCTCTGTAACTTTACTCTAGGTACCTCATATAAATGGAATTACATGGCATGTGTCTTTTTGTGACTGGCTCGTCCATAATGTAGCATATGGCAAAATTTTCTTCTCTCTTAAGGCTGAATAATATTCCATTGTATGTATATACCATATTTTGTTTATCTGTTTATCTGTCCAAGAACAATTAGGTTGTATCTTAATCAGGTTGGACTACTGAAACGACATACCCAGACTGTGTGGCTCAAACAGTTAACATTTATTTCTCATAGTTCTGGAGGCTGGGACATATAAGATCAAGGTGCTAGCATTTGGTGTCTGATGAGGCTCCCCTTCCTGGTTTACATTGACTACCTTCTTACTATTTCCATACATGATAGGGAGAGAGATCTCTGGTTTCTTGATCTTATAAGGGCATTAATCCAATCCTAGGGCTTCCACTTTTATGACCTCATCCAAACCTAATTACTGCCCAGAGGCCCCACCTCCAAATAGCATCACAATGGGGATTGAAGCATCAACAAATGGGTTTTTGAGGGACACCGACACTGAGTCAATAGTAGGTTGATTCCACTTTTTATTGTGACTAATGCAAACAAATCTCTCTTCTAGATCCTGTTTTCAAAATTGGGGGGGGGTATATACTCAGGAGTGAAATTAGTGGATCATATGGTAATTTTAGTTTTTAGAAGTTGTCATGTTGTCCAAAGCAGCTGTGCCATTTTACATTCTTGCCAGCAGTGTGCAATGGTTCCAACTTCTCCACATCCTCATCCACCCTTGTTATATTCTGATGTTTAATAGTATCCATCATAATAGGTATCAGATGATATCTCCTTGTTGTTTCGATTTGCAATTCCCTAATACTTTGGCCACCTCATGCGAAGAGTTGACTCATTGGAAAAGACTTTGATGCTGGGAGGGATTGGGGGCAGGAGGAAAAGGGGACGACAAAGGATGAGATGGCTGGATGGCATCACTGACGGGATGAACGGGAATCTGAGTGAACTCCGGGAGTTGGGAGTTGGTGATGGACAGGGAGGCCTGGCGTGCTGTGATTCATGGGGTCGCAAAGAGTCGGACACGACTGAGAGACTGAACTGAACTGAATGGTTAGTGATATTGAGCTGCTTTTCATGCACTTATTGGCCTTCAGTATAACTTCTTTGGAGAAATGTCTGTTCAGTCCTTTGTGCGTGCATGCCAAGTCGCTTTAGTCGTGTACAACTCTTTGTGACCTATGGACTGTAGCCTGCCAGGCTCCTCTGTTCGTGGGATTCTCCAGGCAAGGATACTGGAGTGGGTTGCCATGCCCTCCTCCAGCAGATCTTCCCGACCCAGGGATCGAACCCAGTCTCTTATGTCTCCTGGCAATGGCAGGCAGGTTCTTTACCACTAGTGCTGCCTAGGAAGCCATTCATTCCTGTACTCATTTTTAAATCAGGTTATTTGTTTTTTTTGTTTCTGAGTTTCAACAAAATTTTAAAGGACTGGAAGCTGCTACAAGTCTCTTTCTTTTACTTCTCTATGACAGACATTGTCTTGAAACAGTGTTTTATCATCTCTCAGGCTCCGATGAGATATAATAAGCCATGATGGGGTCTTCCCCAGTGGTTTAGTGGGTTAAGAATCCTCCTTGCAATGCAGGAGACTCGGGTTTAATCCCTGTTCAGGGAACTAAGAGCCCACATGTCATGGAGCAACTAAGCCCTGGCGCTTTGGAGCCTGAGCATAACTGTAGAGCCCACGTGCCACAACAACTGAGCCTGCAGGTCTTAACTAGAGAGTCTGTGGAGTGCAGCAAAAGATCCACATGATGCAGGGAAGATCCTGAGTGCCCCAGTTAAGGCTGGACACAGCCAAATAAATAATTTTTTTAAGCCATAATTACTGTATATATCCTTGATATGATATGATGAGAATGGCAGTTTACCTCTGTGATCTTCCTCTCAAAACACACACCTGTGTAAGCGCTAAGTCACTTCAGTCATGTCCAACTCTTTGCAACTCTATGGACTGTAGCCCGCCAGGTTCTTCTGTCCATGGAATGTTCCGGGCGAGAATACTGGAGTGGGTTGCCATGCCCTCCTCCAGGGGATCTTCCCAACCCAGGGATCGAACCCACATCTATTAGGTCTCCTGTATTGGGTTCTTGACACCTAGCACCACCTGGGAAGCCCCCCACACACACAACACACACACACAACCCCAGTTTAATCATGGGAAAAGTTATCAGACAAATCTCAGTGAAGGAACATTCTACAAACCATTTGACCAGTATTCTTTTAAAGTGTCAAGGTAAAAAATAAAAGTGTCAAGGTCATTGAAAATAAGGAAGTGAGAGAAACTGTCACAGCAAAGAAGAGTCTGAGGAGACACAACAACTAAGCATGACGTGGAACCTTCCATATCCCTTTTGGCACCAGGGACTGGTTTCATGGAAAATAATTTTTCCATGAATAGGATGGGGGAGGTAGTTTGGGGATGATTTAAGTGCATTTTATGATGATCTGGCATAAAGTGGAGCTCAGGCAGTAATGTGAGCAATGGGAAGTGGCTGTAAATGCAAAAGAACCAGCTTTGCCCACTGCTCACCTGCTGTGCAGCCTGGTTTCTGACAGGCCAGGGGCCCATACTGGTCCATGTCCCAGGGGTTGGGAACTCTTGTAATATGGTATCCTGGCTGGATCCTGGTGTAGAAAAAGGATAATGCATAAGAACTAAGGAAATCTGAATAAAGTGTGAACTTTAGTTAGTAATAATGACTCGGGATTTGTTCATTAGTTGTGACGTGCATGTGTGTGTGCCAAGTTGCTTCAGTCATGTCCAGTTCTTTGCAACCCTATGGACTGTAGCCCACCAGCCTCTTCTGTCCATGGGATTCTCCAGGCAAGAATACTGGAGTGGGTTGCCATGCCCTCCTCCAAGGGATTCCCGACCCAGGGATTGAAAGCCTATCTCTTAAGTCTCCTGCATTAGCAGGTGGGTTCTTTACCACTAGCACCACCCAGGAAGCCCAGTTGTGACATACATTAACACAAGATGTTAACCACTGTATAGTACAGGAAACTCTACTCAGTGCTCTGTAATAAGCTGTATGGGCAAAGAATCTGAAAAAGAATGGATATTTGCGTATGTATAACTGAATCACTTTGCTGTACACCTGAACTAACACAACATTGTAAATCAACTATACTCCAATATAAGATAAACATTAAAAATTTTTAAAGATGTGAATAATAAAGGAAATTGGAGAATATAGGAGGGAACTGTGTTCTAGCTACAGAACTGGAATCTAAAAACTATTTGGCATAAAAAAATTTCAGAATTAAATTTGTCAATGATAGACACTGGCTACTGGATTTTTAAAATATAATTTCGACTTTTGAATGATTCAAAAATACAAAATATCTTATCAATTGTGTCTGCAAGAATTTGAAGATACTGTCATTAAAAATGTGTTAACCAGGAAATATAGACAATTTAAACATTAAATCTGACCACAGAAGTCCTCTCAAGCTTTTCATTAAAACTCCTGAAGTTTTCTATTTGAAAGTTTTAAACAAATTTAAGATTTATATTTTCCTTAATATTTTAGTATTCCATTTTTCTTATAAAAAGAAAAAAGTAATGATCTTTTTCACCAAGCTCCATGTAGATATTCCTAAATCCCCTCCAGTTTATGAACATGCCTCAGAAATATTGCTATCTTCTTTGTGTACATGATCTGAAAAAGGTTAGGAAGCACTAACTTAGAGAAACTTTTATACATGCACATGTGCACCAGGAGATATGTACAAGAATATTTATTACTTCACTGTTTGTAACAGCAAAAAATTAAAATAACTTGTCCATCAAGGACAGATAGAATGACTATACGTATTGTAGTGTGTTCCTGCAAAAGAATGCTATGTTTAGAATATGAAAGAAATGAATAAGCCAGAATAGCATATACAAATATGGACAACCCCCTAAAAAGTGCTAAGTGAAAAAATCAAGTTGGAAAAGTTACATACCTTTTATATAAGTTTTGCAAAAGGGGAAAATAATGCTTATAGTTATGGATATGTAAATATGTGCTAGAAGTTCAAAAACATACATGCGAATGATGAGTATCAAAACCAGGAAAGTGGATCCCTCTGAAAAGAAGGGACTAGGATCTGGAGGCTATTCTTGGGGGTTTTACTATATTTGTAAAGTTTTCTCTCTTAAAAAAAAAAGATCTGAAGCAAATATGGCAAAATGTTAAGATATGACAGAATTGGAAAGTATGTATATCAATCTATTATCCTCTATACTTGTGTGCTTGAAATATTTCATAATGAAACAAAACACATAAACACCCTAAATCTGATCATCTTAACTACTTCACAGCTACTGCAGCCATTGTCCTGGGTGACCACAGTTGCCAACTGTCTTTCTATCTTACTTTTTATCTTGTTCCACTCCAATCATTCTCCATGTAATAGCCAGGATGACTTTTTATAAATATAATTCTGATCTCACCATCTCCCTATTCAAAATCTTTTAGCAGGTTTACAGCACTCTAGAAATAAAAACGAATTCCTTACCGCAGCACACAGACCCTATTTATCTCTCACATTTGGCCCTCATTCTTCCTCCACTGTCATTATTTATTCCCTGAAACTGTGGAATTTCTCACTGCTGCTACTGCTGCTGCTGCTGCTACATCACTTCAGTCGTGTCCGACTCTGTGTGACCCCATAGATGGTAGCCCACCAGGCTCCCCTGTCCCTGGGATTCTCCAAGCAGGAACACTGGAGTGGGTTGCCGTTTCCTTCTTCAATGCATGAAAGGGAAAAGTGAAAGTGAAGTCGCTCAGTCATGTCTAACAGCGACCCCATGGACTGCAGCCTACCAGGCTCCTCCATCCATGGGATTTTCCAGGCAAGAGTACTGGAGTGGGGTGCCATTGCCTTCTCCGGGATCTTCTCACTACCTCACATTATATTAATTCATGGTTTACGGAAACAGTTCTTCCCAGAGTCCCCACCTCCTTTAGAATATAAGTTTCTTAAAGGCAGGGACTTTGTTTTTCACTGCATCTCCAATGTCAAGAACATCATTTGATTCATATGAAGCATGAAATAAATATTTCTGGATTAAAGAATGAATGATTTCGTTTTCATTCAAATAGAGGAAGAATAAAGTACTTCATTGGTTAAAAATGATATAATCGAACACATGGAGTCTGAAAATGACAGGTTACACTCTCAACAAAAATTGCCAATACTCATTAAGCACTCATTATGTGCATTTCCAAGCACTGGAACCATATACATCGTGGGGTACATATGAACCTTGCTTTCCTCCTAGGCCCTGCAAATTTATTTGAAATATGGGAACCTCCTCCCTAGCCACAGCTGATTGGATCTGGAGGAGAGGGGACTGAGAAAAAACCCATCTGTCAGTCAGAGGGAAGTGATCAGTTTCTTTTTCTTGAAAATCTATGCTGAGTGAGGTGTAGGCTAAAAAAGTTTAAGGATGAGTCATGTTAATGGCAGGACATTCTTGAGCGAAAGGAACAGCTGCTGAGGTCCCTGAAGCTGCACCAGTATCTACCTTTTCTGAACCTTGCTGTTCAGTGTTTATTTGGCTTATTCTTCCAGAAAAATCCACCGATTTCATTTTAAAAACTAATATAGGTAAGTTACTTTGTTTTGTTAATTATTCATTCTCTTAGAAACAAACAAAACTAACTATCTCTTAATCAAGGAAACTTGACTAGGGCAATCTTTCCCACACATGGTCCACTTTCATTCTGAGAAGGTATTACTGTTCCCATTTTACAGATGAGGAGACAAGGCTTGAACATGTCCAATACCTTTCCTAAAATCATACAGCAGTAAACAGTCACGCAAGATTCCTATCCTGGTCTATGTGGCTAAACGTGGCTGCAGGAGTGGAAGCAGGAAAACTGTTCACAGATCAAGTTAGGAAGATGGGGCAAACACTTTGATACCATTTAGGATAAATTAGAAAGTGACGTTGATAACGGAGACAGAGTAAAAACCAGATTTCATTCTATTTTTGGATTAGATCCAGTAAAATCTCTCTATTTTTATATTTCAACAACTGTTGGCAGAGAGACATTTATACCAACACAGAATGTCTATTGATTAAAACTTTTTCTCTTTTCACCGATAGAGTTGACAGTTTTAAAAGAATGACAAGATGCACATTTTTTTAAAGGATACATTCTTTTTAAGCAACATAAAAGAATAGTTTTGGGGGAGCAAGTGGGCAAGGGAAATTGTTGTTTTATCTCTTTCCCACCTGCTGCAGCAAGGGCCCCGATAATGCCTTGCCTGAATTTCCTATCTGACCTCTAGTCAATTTCTATTGATTGAGGAAAGCTAGTAACACTGGCCATTATCAGCTTTAGGGCTCCTAATGTAGGACTGTTGTCCCCTTCTGGGGAGAGGTTCTTGGGACCTCCTGGACCACTGGATGCAACTTCCCTGGGGCTAACAAGTGGCCACCTGACCATCTTGTTTCAGCATCACCGAGGCTGGGAAGTCTGCCTTCCTGGCTTCTGGGGGCCTCAGTACCCTCCTTCAGGCAATGCTTTTCTCTCCAACTTGTCCTTTTCCTTCTTCTGAAGCCTCTTTACTTCTCGCTGCCTCTCCTCTCTCTGCTCCATCCTTTTGAGGGAGTAGACTTCGGGCAGCTACAGCATCATTTTCAGCTTGTGAGACCTGCCCCCTCTAGCTGGCATGGCTCACCTTGATGAGTGACAAGCAGAAGTGGGAGAGGTGTGTCTTACACAGACCCTGGTTCAGCAGGCTCTCCCTGACAGGAGTGATAGAGGTTTAAATTTCATATTGTGTAGTCCTATCTTTTTCTAGTAATCTCCTCTTTATTTTGCTGTTGTCTCTTTCTTTTTTCAGTCTTTTCTGTCCCTCCTTCCTTGACCTCTCTCTTGATCCTTAAAGGGGACTCCTGTCCCCTTTATCCTGAAAACTTCTTGTGTCCTTAAGTTTCTGTCATTGGTTTGTTTGTTTTATGTGGTTTTGTCTGCCCGACTGCTCCTGCAATCCTCTGCCAAAACTGTGGGCATAGTGGAGCATTTAAATCTTGAAATTCAGCTGCAGCCCTCATTGCCTGAAACTCCAGCCTTGAGTTACTCTGTGGGATTTAAAGAACAAAACAAAAGAAAGGAGTTTGTATTTTTCCTTCTTCTGCTTTTGCAGTGTAAGTGTTCTACCTGGACTCAAGCAGCTTACATTTCTCTCCTCTCTGCCATTGCAACGTAACTGTTCTTTCTGCCTGAGCTCAGCGGGGCTTGCATCTCTGTTCTGGGCCTTGGATTAACTATTCTGCCTGGGCTCTCAGGAATTACCCAACTCTTCTGGAGGTGCCCCAGACTGAGGGGGAAAAAAGGGACCGTTTTAAATTCAAGTGGGAAAACTATGAACTCTCTGGTTCTGTCTATCTTTATGTAAAAATTAACTTGTAAATGAGCTGTATTTAATTGGCTTAAAGGAAATTGAGTTCTCACATACATTCTTAGAAATATAAAGGAGGCTCACCAGAATACAACTTATGTTCATGTGATCTGGGAAATATTCAATATTTAATTAATATCTGATCTTGGAGCTAGCTTAAGCTTATGGATTTAATTAATACAAACCTGACTTTAGAGTCATCAGAATTAAGTATAACACATTAATTTTCCCTAGAGTTCCTAGAAGTCAATAAGAACATTTGTTTTTATTATGAAATTTGTCAACAGGAAAAATAACCTGATATGATTAAATTTTCAAATAAATATAACTGGGATAAGAAATTTGGGGCAAACTCTTCAGAACTCATTATGTTTTAGAAACGTCCATCTGAAACAGTCTCTCTAAATCTTGGTAAATTAAAATTAAGTTAAATGATAAGAATTCATTGAGTATCCAGGCCATTTCAAATAATATAAACTATTGGGAAGGTTAAGTTTCTAAACAGGTCTAAAATTTACCTACTTTTGTCTTCTTGTGAGAGAGAAACTAAAGCTCTTTGGTGCCACTTGGAGATGTTCTCTACCAATCTATAGAATGCTAATGTAAAGACAGTTCATGGTTGCTTAAGCAAAGTAGGATGTGTGTTTTCAGAAAAGAAGGTATGAGGAATGGAAATATATTTTGTTAAAGGAAAAGAGGTGATTTTTGTCCTAAGCCGGTTATTTCTAAATGGGAAGAATAAGGGACAAAGTATGACTACAGAAAGTTGCACGAGGTCTGCAGAAGAGGAACACAGAAAAGAATTTTGTATGTGTTCAGGATTTTCTAAGATTGAATTAAATTTAATTAGGTAAATGGATTTTGTTAAGAGCAAGCTGATGCAAGACTGAATTTAGTTTTTCTCTTTCATAAGAGAACAAAGTTTTCCTGGAATGCTGCCTTTGATATCAGATTATGTGAGTTTCTGTGCCTTTAAGTGATCTGGGTTTTTTGGAGTTTTTTTTCAATTTTATTTCTTTATTTTTGGCTGCCCTGAATCTTCACTGCTGCAGTGAGTGGGAGCTACTTTTTGTTGCAATGCACGAGTTTCTTATTGTGATGACTTCTCTTGTGTAGCATGGGCTCGTGGCTGCACATGGGCTCAGCTGCTCCACGGCATGTGGGATCTTCCTGAACCCCCGGGATCAAATCCATGTCCCCTGCATTGGCAGGCAGATTCTTAATCCCTGGACCAGGGAAGTCCTGTAATTGTTTTTGAAATCTTTTTTTTTTCACCTAACTCAAGGGATAATTGTTTCACAGTGGCCTTTGAGTCTATCAGACTAGGTGTTTTAAAGCTTTTTGAAAGTTTTGACAGACTTCCCAAATATCAGATTCCATTTAAAGTTCTTTTAATGTCCAGTTACTTCGAAGGAGTCCTTCAAAGTGCTACTGGAGCATCCTAAAAAGACATTCTAATCTCAGTGGGATGGTATGTTAAATGACCTGAGAAACATTGTCCAGACTGTTGCCTACGTCAGAAAGAATCATCAGACTCTCCCTAGTTTTATCACAGTCACCAAGCAGATAGGGGAGAGGATTTGGGTATTTTCTGCTCTCTAGTCTCTCACCTTAATCTATGTCCAAAAAAATCCCCTATGGGAATACTCCCAGCTCTAGGGCCTCAGGTCCTGACCCCAAAGGCATTTTCCACTGCATCCAACTCCAGCTCCTCCAAGAGAGTTCCATTTTGCACTCTAAGATCCCCTTCACTTCCGGCCTTGGCAGCCTCATACTTTGTTACAGACTACCTATTGGGCTGGCCACTTCTAAGCAGTCCATGTCCTATGCTTTATAGATGCTCAATCTCAAGGAATATAGCCCAACATAGGAAAATTGTTATCGGACATAAGCTTTATAGACAACAGATCTCCCTCAAGGAAAGCCCTGGCAACACACTGGCACTGGTTCAAACATCCCCTATTGAGGACACTTGGCACAAGGGACTGGATCAAGCAGAAACACCTGGATAGGAATCAGTAGGAGAGTAGAGGATGCTCAGAATCCCACTAGGTAAGAGGAATTCAGAGGACACTCTGATCCCCTTTAGACAGAAAGATCCTAGTAAATGTTCTTTGAGCGTCATTTCCAGGAGTGCTCTCAGTTGCAGGTTACTCAGCATGGGAGGATCCTCTTCTAAGCCAGAAGAAACACCTCTGGAATGTATCTTTAAAAACTGGAAATTAAAAAAAATAAATGTGCTGAAAAGGGGAAAATTTAAACTCTGCCATAACACTGCCTGTTAAGTTGGTGGGACAGAGAAAAATGGCCTGAAAATGGGTCTCTAAATTACAATACTGTCTTGCAGTTGGATCTTTACTGTCACAAGATGGGGAAATGGACTGACGTTCCATATAGCCAAGTCTTCATGGTCCTTTACCAAAACCCTGCTCCATGTGGCCTGGGGAATCAGAAAACACTCCCAATATTTTAGATGATTCCCTTTTAACTTGCCTCAACTTTCAGGGTGAAACCAAGTTTCCTCTTCTTCTCTGGAGCCACCTATTTCTTCAGGGGCACCTACTTCTCCAGATACCTCTGACCAATCCCACACTCCACCTCCCTATGTTCATTTATGTCCCATTACCCTAGGAAGGAGAGAGTAATCCCTTCAGGGTAACCCATAGTGGAAATTCCTATTACCCCAAATCCAGCTCCAACTAGTCAATCCTAAAGGAAATCAGTCCTGAATATTCATTGGAAGGACTGGTGCTGAAGCTAAAACTCCAATACTTTGGCCACCTGAAGCAAAGAACTGACTCGTTTGGAAAGACCTTGATGCTGGGAAAGATTGAAGGCGGGAGAAGGGGATAACAGAGGATGAGATGGTTGGATGTTATCACCGACTCAATGGACATGAGTTTGAGTAAACTCCAGGAGTTGGAGATGGACAAGGAGGCCTGGCATGCTGCAGTCTCTGGGATCACAAAGAGTTGGACATAACTGAATGAACTGAACTGAACTGAGAGGGGTGCACTGACCACTTTGCCAGGGACCAACCTGAACATTTTGTTATGGGTGGAGATGACTGCTTCTTTCAAATCAGTAGCCCTGCTGTAGTTATAATTCCCAGGAGGGAACATCAGCCAGGTAGCACACGATCCAATGTGTATTAGAAGGGATGAGGAAGTATATAAAAAAGCCGGTTAACTGGCTTTATGAAAACATTAAAGGAGTGACCCAAGAAGATAAAGAAAAATCCATCCCTCTTACAGGGGCAGCTTGTGAGAGCTTTTAGAAAATTTATTAATATTGATCCTTCCACTCCCGAGGGCCAATCCCTACTGGGACAACAGTCTGCCCCAATATTAGAGGCACAATTAGGCCCACAAACCTGATGCCCCAACTCCTAGAGGTGGCCTTTGGGATACTTAATAACTGAGATCAAGCTGAGGAGGAAGAGAGAAACTGACATGAAAATGGGTTGGCTATGGCTCAAGCTAAACTGAGGCCACAGCTGTCAGCCATGCCTTGCAACCTCAGGAGAACCCAAGGGGTCCTGAGGAAATTCAGCCATCTGCCTGGAGGTAAAACCAGCAAGGGGAAATGCTTCAAATGTAAGTCAGCCAGTCACTGGACCTGAGAATGTCAAAAAGAACCCCCTGGTCCATGTTCAGTATGCAAACAAACAGGTCACTGGAAGCGGGCCTGCCCTCAGTCCTGAAGGGGAAGAGACAGCTCCCACCATGGAGATGGCCACACTGGATGACTGGGGCAGCCTGGGGATTCTGGCAGCTCTCCCCACAATGAGATTTCTCTCTCTGTTGAGGAGCCCTGAGTGATCTTTGACATGGCAGGCAAAAAAAATCAACTTTTAAACTGATACAGGAGCTACTTAACTCTATCCTGATCTCTCACCCTCGACCTATTTCCTCCCAAAGCTGTACTGTGATTAATGTTGATGGAATCTCCCACGCACACCTGTCGCATCACTGGGCCTCTCATCTGCCAACCTGAATAGCATTCGGTCTCACATGCCTTTTTGGGTGTGCCTGAGTGTTCTACCCCACTACTGGGAAGAGAGCCTCTGAGCTCCCTCGGAGACATATTATGATTAGGAGACCCTGAGCAGCCTCTTGTCTTGACTCTGAAGAAAACAAATCAGCTGGAGGAACAAGGGCCTATTCCCTGCCATATTCTACACACAGCAAACCCTGCAGGGGGACAAAGTAATTCCCTAGAAGGCTATAAATGTCCAACCTGTAAAAATTAGCCTTAAGCCAGAAGTTGCTTATCCTAACAAGAGACAGTACCCCATAAAGCTGGAAGCAAAAATAGGTTTGCAATCCCTTATAGGTTTAAAACATGGCCTCTTGGTGCCCTGTCAATTTCCATGCAATACCCCTATTCTGCCAATTATTAGGCCAAATGGGGAATGTTGAATGATATAAGAGCAGTAAATGAGGCAGGGGTCCCTATACATCCCAATCCTTAAATGCAAAAAATTTAAATGTGAAAAACTCCCCTGTTAAACATGGGGCTGAACTATTCAGGATAGTTTGGACATGGAAGCAACCAAAGTGTCCATCAATAGATAAATGGATAAAGAAGTTGTGGTATGTATATACAATGGACTATTACTCAACCATAAAAGGGACATGTTTGAGTCAGTTCTAGTAAGGTCGATGAACCCAGAACCTATTGTTCAGAGTGAAATTAGTCAGAAACAGAAAAACAAATTTTGTATATTAACACACACATAGATATATATGAAGTCTAGAAAAATGGTACTGATGAACCTATTTGCAGGGCAGGAATAGAGACATAGACGTAAAGAACAGACTTTGGACACAGCAGGGGCAGGAGAGGGTGGGGTGAATTAGAGAGTAGCATGGAAACATATACATTACCATATATAAAAATAGAGAGCTCATGGGAAGTTCTTGTATAATACAGGGAGTTCACCCTGGTGCTCTGTGGCAACCTAGAGGGGTGGGATGAAGTGGGAGGAAGTCGGGGGAGGTTAAAAAATGAGGGGACATGTGTATACTTATCGCTGATTCATGTTGTTGTATGGCAGAAACCAACACAATATTGTAAAGCGACTATCCTCCAATTCAAAATAAGTTAAAAAAATACAGGGCTGAGATTTTACATCTCATAGAAGTGACTCAAAAACTGAAATTAGTAGCAGTCATTCACTGCCATGAGCACCAAAAGGTAATTCTAAAATTACCCACAGGAACAATAGGGCAGATCAGGAGGCAAAGAAAGTAGCCCTGATGCCCATACCAGGCAAAACCCAATATTGAGAAAATTCAACAACAGGCCACTTGACTTTAGCAAACAGTAAACAACCTATCCTTGCTATTCAATATAGGTGGGGAAATTGAAAATTGACTAGTTTGTTCTCTTGGATCCTACAAGGTATACAAAATTTTCTATCAGGAAGTTTTCATTTTCTTATAACCCTTTTCTTTCCAGTCATACTGATTGCTGCTATATTTCGTCTAGGGCTCCATTGTGTTCTTTATTGTTGTAAACCTCTGTCTAATAAGACCTTTTGGTCCAAGAAGAACACCTAGCACCAACAGGTCAAGACCTTCTATTCTAAAATTAGAGAAACAAGGTAAACTTTAGCCTGGAGACTAACAAAAATACACACCCAAGCAGAATGGCTTCTTGGCAGGGGCAATATCACTCCCTGTTTGGTCAACAGTTAAAGAAGGCCTCCCAAAGTTAACCTGGTTCCTTCTCTTTCTAGACCCTTTAATGGTAGTTTACCTCATTTTTACCCCTTGTTAGCTTAAACTTTTGGTTAAGTTTGTGTTTTTTAGACTCATGATGGCTCAAGGAATTCAGCCCATTCCAACGGAGAGTGGCCCAGGTCCCTACAATTCCTTGGAACAGTCAGCAAAGGACTTCTACACCTCTAGAGTAGGCTAGGGTCTGTGGTCCCTGTCCAGCAGGAAAAAATTTCAGAAAAGCCTTTGGCCTCTTACCCCTTAAAAGTAAGAGTGTAGAGGCTCTCAGAGAGGAACAGGACAGGTGAGGGCCTGGGACCCTTGCTGCAATGCCACATGCTTGCACCTGGACACACCTCCTCGAGCAACAAAATACAAAGAAACTATATGGGACTAAAAATAACTGCAAGTGAGCAACACAATACAAAGAAACTATACAGGACTAAAGTGCATGCATAGAGGGTTGGAGCAAATTCTGGACAAAAGATACAGAGAGGCCCAAAAACCCGACTGCTACTTTTGAAGAGCCTGGAACAAAAAAAGGGTGTTGGGAACAAAAGCAGGGTACTGAGCATGCCCTCCTGAACTCAACACCACCAGAGGGGTGGGCAAACCACCTAAGCCACCCGCCCAGCCAGAACCCTGGACACACAGCTACCTTCACCCTCTAGTTTGTTCTCTTGGATCCTACAAGGTATACAAAATTTTCTATCAGGAAGTTTTCATTTTCTTATAACCCTTTTCTTTCCAGTCATACTGATTGCTGCTATATTTCGTCTAGGGCTCCATTGTGTTCTTTATTGTTGTAAACCTCTGTCTAATAAGACCTTTTGGTCCAAGAAGAACACCTAGCACCAACAGGTCAAGACCTTCTATTCTAAAATTAGAGAAACAAGGTAAACTTTAGCCTGGAGACTAACAAAAATACACACCCAAGCAGAATGGCTTCTTGGCAGGGGCAATATCACTCCCTGTTTGGTCAACAGTTAAAGAAGGCCTCCCAAAGTTAACCTGGTTCCTTCTCTTTCTAGACCCTTTAATGGTAGTTTACCTCATTTTTACCCCTTGTTAGCTTAAACTTTTGGTTAAGTTTGTGTTTTTTAGACTCATGATGGCTCAAGGAATTCAGCCCATTCCAACGGAGAGTGGCCCAGGTCCCTACAATTCCTTGGAACAGTCAGCAAAGGACTTCTACACCTCTAGAGTAGGCTAGGGTCTGTGGTCCCTGTCCAGCAGGAAAAAATTTCAGAAAAGCCTTTGGCCTCTTACCCCTTAAAAGTAAGAGTGTAGAGGCTCTCAGAGAGGAACAGGACAGGTGAGGGCCTGGGACCCTTGCTGCAATGCCACATGCTTGCACCTGGACACACCTCCTCGAGCAACAAAATACAAAGAAACTATATGGGACTAAAAATAACTGCAAGTGAGCAACACAATACAAAGAAACTATACAGGACTAAAGTGCATGCATAGAGGGTTGGAGCAAATTCTGGACAAAAGATATAGAGAGGCCAAAAAACCCGACTGCTACTTTTGAAGAGCCTGGAACAAAAAAAGGGTGTTGGGAACAAAAGCAGGGTACTGAGCATGCCCTCCTGAACTCAACACCACCAGAGGGGTGGGCAAACCACCTAAGCCACCCGCCCAGCCAGAACCCTGGACACACAGCTACCTTCACCTGCTTCAGAGAGACATCAAGCAAGGGAACCTGTTACTTGTTCTTGCTGCTGCAGCACAGGCCCCAGTAAACCCTTGCTGAAAGGAAAAAATGGAGTTTTAACAATATATGTTTAGAGATGAGTTATCTGTTAGGCAGGCATCTTTCTTGTCATTCTTGAAAACTCTCCTGCATCCTTGCATACCCAGTTAGAAGCTCTGTGGAAGGTAGTTGGATGTAAGTGAGGCTGTGAATACAGGTTCCAAGGTGTTTGTGTGAGGAGGGGCTAATAGAGAGAAGGGGAGAGGCCCTGATGATTCACACATACTTTGAAGAACATAGTCAATTTCAAAAAAAAGGTTTAAAAATAAAATACACTCACAATTCGCCCTATAGAACATAAGCTGTAAGAGAAAGAACAAGTGGAATAACTTTTCTCTGATTCAAGTTGGACTGTGTTTTTCAGTATTTTAGAAATAATATGACTTTAAAGAAAAGAAATAATATTCCTTGAGAAATAAGCTGTAAGCTTTGATTCTGTTTTGTTATACATGAAAGGACAAAACTTGGAAATGTCACTAATGTGCACAATTCAGTTCAGTTCAGTGGCTCAGCCATGTCTGACTCTTTGCTACCCCATTGACTGCAGCACGCCAGGCCTCCCTGTCCATCACCAACTCCCGGAGTTTACTCAGATTGATGTCCATTGAGTCGATGATGCCATTCCATCATCTCGTCCTCTGTCATCCCCTTCTCCTCCTGCCCTTAATCTTTCCCAGCAGGGTCTTTTCAAATGAATCAGCTCTTCACATCAGGTGGCCAAAGTATTGGAGTTTCAGCTTCAAGGTCAGACCTACCAATGAACACCCAGGATTGATCTCCTTTAGGATGGACTGGATGGATCTCCTTGCAGTCCAAGGGACTCTCAAGAGTCTTCTCCAACACCACAGTTCAAAAGCATCAATCCTTTGGCACTCATCCATACATGACTACTGGAAAAACAGTAGCCTTGACTAGACAGACCTTTGTTGGCAAAGTAATGTCTCTGCTTTTTAATATGTTGTCTAGATTGGTCATAACTTTTCTTCCAAGGAGGAAGCGTTTTTTAATTTCATGTCTGCAGTCACCATCTGCAGTGATTTTGGAGCCCCCAAAATAAAGTCTGCAACTGTTTCTACTGTTTCCCCATCTACTTGCCATGAAATAATGGGAACAGAGGCTATGATCTTAGTTTTCTGAATGTTGAGCTTTAAGTCAAATTTTTCGCTCTCCTCTTTCACTTTCATTAGAGGCTTTTTAGTTCCTCCATACTTTCTGCCATAAGGGTGCTGTCATCTGTATATTTGAGGTTATTGATATTTCTCCTGGCAATCTTGATTCCAGCTTGTGCTTCTTCCAGCCCAGCGTTTATCATGATGTACCCTGCATATAAGCTAAATAAGCAGGGTGACAATAATATACAGCCTTGACGTACTCCTTTCTGATTTGGAACCAGTCTGTTGTTCCATGTCCAGTTTAACTGTTGCTTCCTGACCTGTATACAGGTTTCTCAAGAGGCAGGTAAAGTGGTCTGGTATTCCCATCTCTTTCAGAATTTTCCACAGTTTATTGTGATCCACACAGTCAAAGGCTTTGACATAGTCAATAAAGCAGAAGTAGATGTTTTTCTGGAACTCTTGCTTTTTCAATGATCCAGCGGATGTTGGCAATTTGATCTCTGGTTCCTCTGCCTTTTCTAAAACTAGCTTGAGCATCTGGAAGTTCATGGTTCACGTATTGTTGAAGCCTGGCTTGGAGAATTTTTAAGCATTACTTTACTAGCATGTGAGATGAGTGCAACTGTGTGGTAGTTTGAGCATTCTTTGGCATTGCCTTTCTTTGGGATGGAATGAAAACTGACCTTTTCCAGTCCTGTGGCCACTGCTGAGTTTTCCAAATTTGCTGGCATATTGAGTGCAGCACCTTCACAGCATCATCTTTTAGGATTTGAAATAGCTCAACTGGAATTCCATCACCTCCACTAGATCTTTTTGCAGTGATGCTTCCTAAGGCCCGCTTGACTTCACATTCTAGGATGTCTGGCTCTAGGAGACTGATCACTCCATCTTGATTATCTGGGTCATGAAGATCTTTTTCGTACAGTTCTTCTGTGTATTCTTGCCACCTCCTCTTAATATCTTTTGCTTCTATTAGGTCCATACCATTTCTTTTCTTTACTGAGCCCATCTTTGCATGAAATGTTCCCTTAGTATCTCTAATTTTCTTGAGGAGATCTCTAATCTTTTCCACTCTATTGTTTTCTTGTGTTTCTTTGCACTGATCACTGAAGAAGTCTTTCTTATCTCTCCTTGCTATTCTTTGGAACTCTGAATCCAAATGGGTATATCTTTCTTTTTCTCTTTTGCTTTCTGCTTCTCTTCACAGCTATTTGTAAGTCCTCCTCAGATAGTCATTTTGCTTTTTTGCATTTCTTTTTCTTGGGGATGGTCCTGATCCCTCTTTCCTGTACAGTGTCATGAACCTCCATCCATAGTTCATCAGGAACTCTGTCTATAAGATCTAGTCCCATAAATCTATTTCTCACTTTTACTGTATAATCATTAGGGATTTGATTTAGGTCATATCTGAATGGTGTAGTGGTTTTCCCTATTTTCTTCAATTTAAGTCTGAATTTGGCAATAAGGAGTTCATGATCTGAGCCACAGTCAGCTCCCAGTCTTGTTTTTGCTGACTGTATAGAGTTTCTCCATCTTTGGCTGCAAAGAATATAATCAATGTAATTTTAGTATTGACCATCTGTTGATGTCCATGTGTAGAGTCTTTTCTTGTGTTGTTGGAAGAGAGTGTTTGCTATGACTAGTGCATTTTCTTGGTAAAACACTATTAGCCTTTGCCCTGCTTCATTCTGTACTCCAAGGCCAAATTTGCCTGTTACTCCAAGTGTTTCTTGACTTTCCACTTTTGCATCCCAGTCCCCTATAATGAAGACAATATCTTTTGGGGGTGTTAGTTCTAGAAGATCTTGTAGGTCTTCATAGAAATGTTCAACTTCAGCTTCTTCAGCATTACTGGTTGGGGCTTAGACTTGGATTACTGTGATATTGAATCATTTGCCTTGGAAACGAACAGAGGTCATTCTGTCGTTTTTGAGACTGCATCCAAGTACTGCATTTTGGACTCTTTAGTTGACTATGAGGGCTACTTCATTTCTTCTAAGGAATTCTTGCCCACAATAGTAGATATAATGGTCATCTGAGTTAAATTCACCCATTCCAGTCCATTTTAGTTCACTGATTCCTAAAATGTCGATGTTCACTCTTGCCATCTCCTGTTTGACCACTTCCAATCTGCCTTGATTTGGAGAAGGCAATGGCACCCCACTCCAGTACTCTTGCCTGGAAAATCCCATGGATGGAGGAGCCTGGGAGGCTGCAGTCCATTGGGTCGCTA
>SJYC01136904.1:0-17118 GCA_006408675.1 Madoqua kirkii
CACTCCAGTATTCTTGCCTGGAGACCCCAGGGACGGTGGAGCCTGGTGGGCTGCCGTCTATGGGGTCGCAGAGAGTCAGACATGAATGAAGCGACTTAGCAGCAGCATGGACCTAACATTCCAGATGCCTATGCAATATTGCTCTTTACAGCATCGGACCTTCCTTCCATCACCAGTCTCATTCACAACTGGGTGTTGTTTTTGCTTTCTCTCCGTTCTTCATTCTTTTTCGAGTTATTCCTCCACTGATCTCCAGGAGCATACTGGGCACCTACCAACCTTTGTGAGAGCCCCATGAACTAACAACGTGCACACCTGATGCAATATTCATACTTGGATGAGTACTGAAACAATGTTTCAAAACTCAAGGATAAGAAATTTATTGAATGTTTTATAAAAGGAGAGGAAAATTAAATTTCCTTAGAAAGAGGGCAGTTTTTCTTTACTCTGTAGGTATGAACAGTTTAGGAAGCAATTGCTGCTGCTGCTAAGTCCCTTCAGTCGTGTCCGACTCTGTGTGACCCCATAGATGGCAGCCCATCAAGCTCCCCCGTCCCTGGGATTCTCCAGGCAAGAACACTGGAGTGGGTTGCCATTTCCTTCTCCAAGGAAGCAATTAATGGATATATTTTTAAAGTGGTTCTGGCAGTGCAGGCGTGTCACCTGATGCCTTTGCAGTCCCTGGAGCTGCAAAAGAAAGGGAGGTCGGAGTATCACTCTCTTCCTGGAAGATGTTTATTGCTGTTGGGGTTCAAGTCCTATATGAGGCTAAGGGTCACTTTTTTGAAGTCACTTTAATTTCTGGAGAATATTTTCACTGGATATGTAATTAAGTTGACAGCATTTTGTTTCCTTTCAACACTTTAGAGATGTGTTTCTATAATCATTTGGACTCCTAGGTTGTTTCTATGTCTTTGCCACTGTAAATAATGGCCCAATGAACATGGGTGTGCAGATATCTCTTCAAGTAAGTCATTTTATTTCCTTTGGGTATGTATCCAGAAATGGAATTGTCATATCATATGATAGTTCTGTTTTTAATTTTTCTGAAAACCCCCCATCCTGTTTTCCATAGTAGTTATACTAGTTTACATTCTCACCGAGAATGCTGTTGCCTTTTCTCCACAGCCTCATCTCTTGTATTTTTAATAATAGTCATTCTGATAGGTGTGAGATATGATACTGTGGTTTTGATTTGCATTTCCCTTATGATTAATGGGGCTGAGCACCTTTCTATGTACTTATTTTCCATTTGCATATCTTCTTTAGAAAAATGTCTATTTCAAGTCCACTGGCAATTTTAAAATCAGATTGTTTGGGATATTTTTTGTTATTGTATTGTATGAGTTCCTTATATGTTTTTGTATATTTACCCCTTATCAGAAAGATAACAAATATTTTCTTTCATTCTGTAGGTTAGATAATTTCCTTTGTTGTGCAAAAGCTTTTTAGTTTGATGTAAGATTGCCGGGAGAAATATAAATAACCTCAGATATGCAGATGACACCACCCTTAAGGCAGAAAGTGAAGAAGAACTAAAGAGTCTCTTGATGAAAGTGAAAGAGGAGAGCGGAAAAGTTAGCTTAAATCTCAACATTCAGAAAACTAAGATCATGGCATCCGATCCCATCACTTCATGGCAAATAGATGGGAAACAGTGTCAGACTTTATTTTGGGGGGCTCCAAAATCACTGCAGATGGTGACTGCAGTCATGAAATTAAAAGACACTTACTCCTTGGAAGGAAAGTTATGACCAACCTAGACAGCATATTCAAAAGCAAAGACATTACTTTGTCAATAAAGGTCCGTCTAGTCAAGGCTATGGTTTTTCCAGTAGTCATGTATGGATGGGAGAGTTGGACTATAAAGAAAGCTGAGCACCGAAGAATTGATGCTTTTGAACTGTGGTGTTGGAGAAGACTCTTGAGAGTCCCTTGGACTGCAAGGAGATCAAACCAGTCCATCCTAAAGGAGATCAATCCTGGTCGTTCATTGGTAGGTCTGACGTTGAAGCTGAAACTCCAATACTTTGGCCACCTCATGCGAAGAGCTGACTCGTTTGAAAAGACCCTGATGCTAGGAAAGATTGAAGGCAGGAGAAGAAAGGGTCGACAGAGGATGAGATGGTTGGATGGCTTCACTGAGTCAATGGACATGGGTTTGAGTGGACTCTGGGAGCTGGTGATGGACAGGGAGGCCTGGCGTGCTGCAGTTCATGGAGTCGAAAGGAATTGGACACGCCTGAGCGACTGAACTGAACTGAATCCCGTATGTTGATTTTTGGTCACTTGTGCTTTGAGTGTCATATAGAAAAAAAAAATCATTGCCAAGACCAGTGTTAAGGCGCTTCCCCTTATGTTTTCTTCTGAGAGATTTATGGTTTCGGGTCTTACACTTAAGTCCTTAGTTTCAAGTTAGTTTTTGAGGTGTAAAAACAGAAAGCAAATAATGCAAGATAGGAATCCAATTTCATTTTTTTTTTGCATAAGTATATCATTTTCCCAACATCATTTATTGAAGGGACTATCATTTACTCACTGAGTATCCTTGGCTTTCTTGTCAAATATTAGCTGACCACAGATGTATTTCTTAATGTGGCCTCAGAAATATTTGAAAGCCAGTGGTCATGTGGAGGAAATTCTTTAGAAAAAAATTTTATTACCTTTGGAAATAAGGCAAAAGAGAATATGGCATGTCCTATCAATATCACACCAGCAATATTTAAGAGGCCCAACTGTTTTTCAAAAGGACTTTTTGTGACGATGGAAATGTTCCATATCTATGCAGTCCAATATATTTGTCATTAGTTACATATGACCATTGAATACTTGAAATGTCGCTAGCCTGAATAAGAAACTAAATGTTTAATTTTAATTAGTTAAAACACAATGTAAATACCCAGCACTAGAGGAATGTTTCTATGTCCTTTAGAAAAGAAAATGTCAAGATTTTATGGCCCCTTAAACTATTAACTAGTTTTGTATCTAACCTAGAAATCTTATTTTAACTTTTTTTTCTCAAAATGCCTATAAATACCTAGTTCGTCAAAATGCTCTTTAAACCAGCTTCACCGTCTTATTGGCTTCCTCAGTTAGTTAGACAAAAATCTTTGACATATGTCCATACATATCAAAGAGAATCATAATTTTAACTTTTTGAAAATCATGTCAACAAAACCATGTGATAAGTGTAGTATAAAAGGGCGTATAGTGAAATCAAGGCTTCCCTGGTAGCTCAGCTGGTAAAGAATCCTGCAATGCAGGAGATCTGGGTTTGCATCCTAACTCTATCCTCTTGGATAACATAACATTAGTTAACTCAGCTCTTTAAGCTTGTTTCCACAACTGTAAATTGCAAGTGTTAATAACCTTCCTTAGGGTATTAGGGGTAAATTAGATAACCACATAAGTTACATAGTACATTGTCTGGTGCCCTGCTTTAAATGTTCAACAAATTACAGCTATTATTACTGATGAGAGAGTGGTAAACAATTTCAAATGGTGCCACGTTTAAATATAGTAAAGTGTAAAATAATCTGTAATTAAATTTTCTAATTAGGAAGTTGGGCTTTCCTGGTGGTTCAATGGTAGAGAATCCGCCCACCAATACAGGAGACACGGTTTGATCCTTGGGTGGGAAGTTCTCTTGAAGAAGGAAATGGCAACCCACTCCAGTCTTCTTGCCTGGGAAATCCCATGTACAGAGGAGCCTGGCAGGCTAGAGTTCATAGTGTCCCGAAAGAGTCAAACATGGCTTAGCAACTAAACAGCAACAACCATTAGGAAGTTACTGGCAACTCTGACAGGAAAGTTGCAACAGAGTAGGGACAGAAAGGGTTGAGAAATGAATGGGAGGTGAGGAAGTGAAAAAGATAGTCAGTCCTTTCAGAAAGCTTGGAGAGAGGGTCAGAGAGGTGATTCAGTTTACCAATTGTAAGATGAGAACTTTTTTAGATTGAGGTGACGTGAATATTTTCGTACCCTGAGGGGAGAAAATGGATGAAGAATGAAGAGAAGATGTTTTAGAATAAGATTCATAGCAAGAGAGACAGAAGGGAAAGACATTGAAGACACAAGAATAGTTTAGTACATGAAGAAATTAAGCAGAGGAAAATGTAAAGTCCGTGTTTGTCCACTTATAATGAGTAGGTCTCATGCAGTGGACAGTGGAGGAGAATGAAAAATTTAATGCAGTAAGAACCCGCCTGCAATGCAGGAGATCTGGTTTGGGAGATCCCCTGGAGAACGGAACGGCTACCCACTCCAGTATTCTGACCTGGAGAATTCCATGGACTGTAGTCCATGCGGTCACAAAGAGTCGGGCACAACTGAGCGACTTTCACTTTCCACTTTCACTTGAATCCAATAGTCTCTGACAATCAAGTCCACAGTAGATTCTATCAGTCTAAATGGACCAAGCACAGACAGTTTCAAAGTAAAGTGAAAATTGGATTTTCCAAACTTTTCCTTTAATTAAGAGGGAGGGGGAGCCAAGAGTAGACAGGATGCCAAAATACAATCTTGGAAACGTGAGCATTGGCTCACAAACGCCTAAACATCTGCTGAAATAAAGGACAAATACTATGGTGCATAAACTTTAGAGACAGAATTAAGAGAAACAGACGGTTGCTCCCCCACAAATTCATCAAAAGATCATTTGAATGCAGAGCAACTTTCACAAAACAACTTCTGAACACTGGCAGAGGACACCAGGCACCCAGAAAAGCAGCCCATTCTCTTTGAAAGGATATAGGACATCATACAAAAGACAAAACGGGAGACAAAAGAGGTAGGGATGGAGACCTGTCCTGAGAAGGGAGTCATGAAGGAGAAGTTTCCACACAATAGGAAACCCTCTCACAGGTGGGTCTGTGGGGAGTTTTGGAATCTCAGAAGGCAACATAACCAGAAAAAAAACCAACCCACAGAATACACATCTAACCTCAACTGCAGAAAAGAGAAACTTCCCTCCAAAGGTTCTAGCCTAACAAGCTAAAGTGCAACCTAGACCACTCACAGAACAAAGGATTGGGCAAATACCAAAGGAGAGCTAGCCGGCTGCGGACCAGCCCCTCCCCATCCAGAGGCAGAGAGGCTTGCAACAGCCAGACCCAGAAAGAAACGGGTTGCTGCAATATCAACCTCAGAGATGGACTCTTCTACCAAACTGTGAGCAGGCTTCCAGCTGCTAACCACCTCTTCCTGAGATCCTGGGTGGTTGACAGCCACCAGGAGGGTTGCAGCCTGAGGTTAGCTCTACAGAGGAGACACATGGCACACCTGAGACAGAGCTCTTGCAGTGCACCCGGGACACCAAGTGTCCAGGAAGGGGAGGTGATTAAGATGCACGGTCCACCTGGGACAGTGCACTCACCAAGATCCTGGTCACCTGAGCTGATCAGACCTGGGAAGGGTGCAAAATGCACACCCAACCCACAGAGACTGAGCCAGAACTGTGTCTGGGTGTCTCCTGTGGAGGTACAGGTCAGCAGTGGCCTGCCATAGGGGCAGGGGCTCTGAGTGCAGCAGATCTTTGTATTGCATAAGCCCTCTTGGAGGAGGTTGCCATTAACCCCACCATAGAACCTCCAGAACTTACAGAAGACAGGGGAAACAGATTCTTGGAGGGCACAAATAGAACCTTGTACACACCAAAACCCAGGAGTAAGAACACCACAAGAGGCTGACCCAGACTAGCCTGTGAGTATCCAGGAGTCTCTGGCGGAGGCATAGGTTGGCCTGCTGCACGGTCGGGGCACTGAGTGCAGCAGTGCATGCGTGGGACCTTTTGAAGGACCCTTATCTTCATTACCTGCACCATAGTTTGGCCTCAGGTCAAGCAACACGGAGGGAACACAGCCCTGCTCATCATAGAAAACTGGGTTAAAGATTTACTAAACATGACCCTGCCCATCAGGACTTTGTTCACCTGATAAAGAACTAATTCATTTGAAAAGACCCTGATGCTGGGAAAGACTGAAGGCAGGAGCAGAAAGGGATGATAGAGAATGAGATGATTGGATGACATCACCGACTCAATGGACATGGGTTTGAGTAAACTCCAGGAGTCGGCAATGGACAGGGAGGCCTGGCGTGCTGCAGTCCATGGGGTCACAAAGAGCTGGACATGACTAAATGCCTGAATAGAACTGAACAGAACTGATCAGAACAAGACCCAGTTTCCCCCTCAGTCAGTCTCTCCCATCAGGAAGCTTTCATAAGCTTCTTATCCTTATCCATCAGAGGGCAGACAGAATGAAAACCACAAACACAGAAAACTAATCAAACTGATCACATGGACCACAGTCTTGTCTAGCTCAATGAAACTATGAGCCATGCTGTGTAGGGCCACCCAACACAGATAGATCATGGTGGACAGTTCTGACAAAACGTGGTCCACTGGAGAAGAGAATGGCAAACCACTGCAGTATTCTTGCCTTGAGAACCCCATGAACAGTATGAAAAGGGAAAAAGGTATGACACTGAAAGATGAACTCCCTAGGTCGGTAGGTGCCCAATATGCTACTGGTAAAGAGTGGGGAAATAACTCCAGAAAGAATGAACAGAGCCAAAACAAAAACAACACTCAGTTCTGGATGTGACGGGTGATGGAAGTAAAGTCTGATGCTGTAAAGAGCAATATTGCATAGGAACCTGGAATGTTAGTTCCATGAATCAAGGCAAATTGGAAGTGGTCAAACAGGAGATGGCAAGAGTAAACATCGACATTTTAGGAATCAGTGAACTAAAATGGACTGGAATGGGTAAATTTAACTCAGATGACCATTATATCTACACTGTGGACAAGAATCCCTTAGAAGAAATGAAGTAGCCATCATAGTAAACAAGAGTCCAAAATGCAGTACTTGGATGCAGTCTCAAAAACGACAGAATGATCTCTGTTCGTTTCCAAGGACAATTATTCAATATCACAGTAATCCAAGTCTAAGCCCCAACCAGTAATGCTGAAGAAGCTAAAGTTGAATGGTTCTATGAAGACCTACAAGACCTTTTAGAACTAACACCCCTAAAAGATGTCATCTTCATTATAGGAGACTGGGATGCAAAAGTAGGAAGTCAAGAGAAACCTGGAATAACAGGCAAATTTGGCCTTGGAGTACAGAATGAAGTAGGTCAAAGGCTAATAAGAGTTTTGCCAAGAGAACGCACCGGTCATAGCAAACACCCTCTTCCAACAACACAAGAGAAGACTCTACACATGGACATCACCGGATGGTCAATACCAAAATCATATTGATTATATTCTTTGCAGCCAAAGATGGAGAAACTCTATACAGTCAGCAAAAACAAGACTGGGAGCTGACTGTGGCTCAGATCATGAACTCCTTATTGCCAAATTCAGACTTAAATTGAAGAAAGTAGGGAAAACTACTACACCATTCAGATATGACCTAAATCAAATCCCTTACGATTATACAGTAGAAGTGAGAAATAGATTCAAGGAACTAGATCTTATACACAGAGTTCCTGATGAACTATGGATGGAGATTTGTGATATTGTACAGGAGACAGGGATCAAGACCATCCCTAAGAAAAGGAAATGCAAAAAGGCTAAATGCTTGTATGACCGGGCCTTACAAATAGTTGAGAAAAGAAGAGAAGCTAAAGGCAAAAGGGAAAAGAAACCATATATCCATTTGAATGCAGAGTTCCAAAGAACAGCAAGGAGAGATAAGAAAGCCTTCCTTGGCGATCAATGCAAAGAAATAGAGGAAAACAATAGAATGAGAAAGACTAGGGATTTTTTCAAGAAAATTAGAGATACCAAGGGAACATTTCATGCAAAGATGACCACAATAAAGGACAGAAATGGTATGGACCTAACAGAAGCAGAAGATATTAGAAGCAGAAGAGGTGGCAAGAATACACACAAGAACTATACAAAAAAGATCTTCATGACCCAGGTAACTACAATGGTGATAGTTTACGGTGAAATGTGTTGGATTCGTGATCTCCGAAGATTTAGTTTCAGAACCAGAGACTGGCTTGACCACTCAGGGCTCTTGTGTGGCAGAATTTTTATTACAATGAAAAGGGACAGAGAAAACTTCTGACATAGACTTCAAAAGGGGTGGAGAGTGCCCTACACTAGTCTTCAGCAAGGGAATTATACTTTTTAATTAGTTATTGCAGTAAATCAAAAGAATGTCTCAAGTTTTTGAAAATTTTACCAGTTCCACTCCCACAATTTACATTTTAAGATAACAGGATCAGAACTGAGGAATAGAAAGATCCTATTAACCAACTCCCATAATTTACATTCTAAGATATCAAGATTAGTCAGAAGGTTTTCAGGTAGGAGAAACTGTCTTCAAGCAAGATATATTATTGTTGTTGTGTAATCCCTAGTACAGAGTTTAAATTGAGTTGTTTGTTGTGTAATCATCAGTTCCTGTAATCATCGGGGCTTAAAGAAAAAAATATTTTATGTGACTAAGACTAAGGAATGTAGAAAAAAAAAGTTTGTCCTTTCCTCCTCCTTGAGAATTCCATACCCTTATCTATCTCCTCCTTGAGAACTCCAGACTTCTCTCTCCTCAGAGACCCCTCCACCTCTTTTCAACCTGCCTAGGAATTAACTCTCTCAATGGTGTGATCACTCACCTAGGGCCAGACATCCTGGAATGCGAAGTCAAGTGAGCCTTAGGAAGCATCACTATGAACAAAGCTACTGGAGGTGATGGAATTCCAGTTGAGCTATTTCAAATCCTAAAAGATGATGCTGTGAAAGTGCTGCACTCAATACGCCAGCAAATTTGGAAAACTCAGCAGTGGCCACAGGACTGGAAAAGGTCAGTTTTCATTCCAATCCCAAAGAAAGGCAATGCCAAAGAATGCTCAAACTACCACACACTAATTACACTCATCTCACATGCTAGCAAAGTAATGCTCAAAATTCTCCAAGTCAGGCTTCAACAGTATGTGAACCGTGAACTTCCTGATGTTCAAGCTGGATTTAGAAAAAGCAGAGGAATCAGAGATCAAATGGCCAACATCCGTTGGGTCATCAAAAAAGCAAGAGGGTTCCAGAAAAACATCTACCTCTGCTTTATTGACCATGCCAAAGCCTTTGACTGTGTGGAGCATAAGAAACTGTGGAAAATTCTTAAAGAGATTGGCATACCAGACTACCTGATCTGCCTCTTGAGAAATCTGTATACAGGTCAAGAAGCAACAGTTAGAACTGGACATGGAACAACATACTGGTTCCAAATCGGGAAAGGAGGACGTCAAGGCTGTATATTGTTACCGTGCTTATTTAACTTATATGCAGAGTACATCATGTGAAATGCATGGCTGGATGAAACACAAGCTTTAAGTTGGCTTAAAACTCAACATTTCGAAAACTAAGATCATGGCATCTGGTCCCATCAGTTCATGGCAAATATATGGAGAAACAGTGGAAACAGTAATAGACTTTATTTTTGGGGGGCTTCCAAATCACTGCAGATAGTGACTGTAGCCGTGAAATTAAAAGACACTTGCTCCTTGGAAGAAAACCTATGACCAACCTAGACAGCATATTAAAAAGCAGAGACATTACTTTACCAACAAATGTCTGTCTAGTCAAAGCTATTTTTCCAGTAGTCAGGTATAGATGTGCAAGTTGGACCATAAAGAAAGCTGAGCACCAAAGAATGATGCTTTTGAACTGTGGTATTGGAGAAGACTCTTGAGAGTCCCTTGGACTGCAAGGAGATCCAACCAGTCTATCTTAAAGGCAGTCAGTCCTGAATATTCATTACAAGGACCGATGCTGAAGCTGAAGCTCCAATACTTTGGCCACCAGATGCGAAGAACTGACTCATTTGAAAAGACCCTGATGCTGGCAAAGATTGAAGGCAGGAGAAGAAGGGGACGAAAGAGGATGAGATGGCTGGATGGCATCATCGACTTACGGATATGAATTTGAGTAAGTTCTGGGAGTTAGTGAAGACAGGGAAGCCTGGTGTGCTTCAGTTCACGGGGTCACAAAGAATGGACACGACTGAAATGAACTGAACTGCCAATCATCCCTTTTTTAAATATAAATTTATTTTAATTGGAGGTTACTTTACAATATTGTATTGGTTTTGCCATACATCAACATGAATCCACCACAGGTATATACGTTTCCCCCTCCTGAACTCTCCACCCTCCTCCCTCCCTGTACCATCCCTCTGGGTCATCTCAGTGCACCAGCCCCAAGCATCCAGTATCATGCATCGAACCTGGACTGGCGATTTATTTCACATATGATACTAGAGATGTTTCAATGCCATTCTCCCAAATCATCCCACCCTCGCCCTCTCCCACAGAGTCCAAAAGACTGTTCTATACATCTGTGTCTCTTGCTGTCTTGCATACAGGGTTATCGTTACCATTTTTATAAATTCCATATATATGCGTTAGTATACTGTATTGGTGTTTTTCTTTCTGGCTCACTTCACTCTGTATAATCGGCTTCAGTTTCATCCACGTAATTAGAACTGATTCAAATGTATTCTTTTTAATGACTGAGTAATACTCAGTCATTGTGTATATGTACCACAGCTTTCTTATCCATTCATCTGCTGATGGACATCTAGGTTGCTTCCATGTCCTGGCTAATGTAAACAGTGCTGTGATGAACTCTTGCAGCTCAATTCCAGAAAAATAAACGACCCAATCAAAAAATAGGCCAAAGAACTAAATAGACATTTCTCCAAAGAAGACATACAGATGGCTAACAAACACATGAAAAGATGCTCAACATCACTCATTATTAGAGAAATGCAAATCAAGACCGCAATGAGGTACTATTTCTCGCCAGTCAGAATGGCTGGATCCAAAAGTCTACAAGCAATAAATGCTGGAGAGGGTGTGGAGAAAAGGGTACCCTCTTACATTGTTGGTGGGAATGCAAACTAGTACAGCCACTATGGAGAACAGTGTGGAGATTCCGAAAAAAAACTTGAAATAGAACTGTTTTATGACCCAGCAATCCCACTGCTGGGCATACACATCGAGGAAACAAGAATTGAAGGAGACACGTGTACCCCAATCATCCCTTTTGTCTCTCGATTGGCCAGTGCGGTGCAAAAGCGCCGGATTAACAGGTTTATTTTGATTGGCATGCGGAAAGAAAACATCTTTGTCCAGTGATTGGCCGGCATGTCTAAGCTCTGGCCAATCCTGAAGGGGGCGGGCTGGTTAAGCGTCAGGTTTCCCTGAACGGCCTTGGTGGCTGTGCTGGTCGACCTAGTGACTGGCTCCTTTTCTTCATTATCTCGGTTCCTAACGCAGCGTCCTGATGGAGCTATCTTACCAGACCCTCAGATTCACCAATCAGGCTCGGGAAGCGGTAAGGAAAGCATATACTCTCAGGAACTCCTCTCTTCTTGCTGCGGGCCGATTCCTGGGTCCAGTTGCTATGGCGACAGAGTCCGCTGCTGTTGTGGCGCAAGCGCAAAACCTGGGGACTAGGTTGAAGCGGGATTGCGGGAGGAGTCGGATTTCGACTCGACCACTGTTTGATAAAAGAGACCGCAGAATTTGTGACTGAGGAAATGAGGTGTTGAGGGGAAGGTAGGCTGAGTCTTGATGGGTGAGCGGATTTGCGTGTGGTCAAAATGAAATTGTTAAAACGCAGGGTAACACTGACCTGGGAGCTGGAATACTGGGTTCTGGCCCTGATTCACTACTACCAAGGTTGAGGGACTTTAGGAATTTAATTCCTCTCTCAGGCTTCCGTTCCCGCGGTAGAAAGTAAGGTAATTGGACTGTAATCCTTTCACACAAAGATTACATGAATTTTACAATACGTAGTGTTTCCTATTGTCTGTGTTATTGGCTAACTGGCTCAACAACATTTTCTACAACAAAAAACGTAAATTGAAGCTGTATTATATGCCAGGCATCGAGGATATAACAATACTAAAAGGAGGAAATGATTACAAACATTTTTTTTAATTGAAAAATACTGATATTTAAGCTCCACCTCAGAGATTCTGATTTACTGGTTTTGGTGTATCCTGTTAATTGATAGTTTTAAAACATCAATTGTGATCTCAATCTCGATTGCAATGTGTAGCCAAGATTATGAACCACCACTCTACTCTTTCCCACCTTTAAAAAGAAGCTAATAATACACAATAAAAGGTAACCCTGTGGCATTACACTCCCTCTACCTAGCAGTGTCTCTCCAACTTCTCCAATTTCTTTCCAGCTTCTGGAAAGGATTGGCTGCACTAGCTGTTGCCACTTTGTCACCTCTGGATTGTGCTTAAGCCCTTCCAGCCTGAGCCTGAACTACCTGCATTAAAACATTTGGAGATGGCTTTTAATAAAGAAGATTTCTGGACCTCACTGGGAATTACAGAATCAGAAGCTCTCTGGGATGAGGATCTTGAAACTTGCATCTTAAATTCAGACTCCAGGTTTGAAAACCACTGCCCTAGATAGAGGAGAAGGCAGTGACACCCCACTCCAGTATTCTTGCCTGGCAAATCCCACAGACGGAGGAGCCTGGAAGGCTGCAGTCCATAGGGTCGCTAAGAGTCGGACACAACTGAACGACTTTACTTTCACTTCTCACTTTCATGCATTGGAGAAGGAAATGGCAACCCACTGCAGTGTTCTTGCCTGGAGAATCCCAGGGACGGGGGAGCCTGGTGGTCTGCCGTTTCTGGGGTCGCACAGAGTCAGACACGACTGAATCGATTTAGTAGTAGTAGTAGCCCTAGATAGTCTCCTACATTTTCATGACTTCCAATGCCATCTGTATGCCAGCAACTCCCTTAAACTGACTTTAGACTGTACTTCTTTGCTGAGCCCCCAAACCCATGATATCCTAGAATATGGAACACACAGAGGATGATAAATCAATTGACTACTGGACAAATCCAATGGAGAATCAAATATCTGCATGTTAACTTGTTAAACCCCTAACTCTTAACCTTCTTCTCAAAAACTTGTAGCTTTCCCAGTCTTCTTCCATCTGGGAATGTGAAACCACCATCCCCCCAGTGGCTCAAATCAGAATTCTGAGAGTCATCCATAGCTCCTCCTTTCTGCTAATTCCTGCTTAAGGAAGGCATCAGCAAATCTTACAGGTTCTATTTATATAATGGATCTTTAATAATAAATATTTCTACAGCCTTTATCTGGGTACAAGCCTACATAATCTACCACTTGAACCATTTCAATAGGCTCTTAACCATTCCCCCTGTTGGTTTTACCTCCTTTCAGTCAATTCTTTCTCCAACGCTCAGAGTGATCTTAAAATTGTGTCACTCCCTGGCTGCTGCTGCTGCTGCTAAGTCGCTTCAGTCGTGTCCGACTCTGTGCGACCCCATAGACAGCAGCCCACCAGGCTCCCTCATCCCTGGAATTCTCCAGGCTAGAACACTGGAGTGGGTTGCCATTTCCTTCTCCAATGCATGAAAGTGAAAAGTGAAAGGGAAGTCGCTCAGTCGTGTCCGATTTTGAGAGCCCATGGACTGCAGCCTACCAGGCTCCTCCATCCATGGGATTTTCCAGGCAAGAGTACTGGAGTGGGGTGCCATTACCTTCTCTGCACTCCCCAGCTAGGATCCTTTTAATGGCTTTCCATTATACTTGGGATAAAAGTACCACCTTGACATGATCTACAGAGCATGGTAATGTTGTAGCCCAACTTCCTCTTTGCCTCCCACTGCTCTAGGAACGTTCTCTCAAATCTGACGTTTCTGAACTCCATATAGTTTGTACCATGTAGGTTATTATTTGTGATTAATTTATGTTATTACCCATTTCCTGCATGTGATATTGCCTCTCAGACGGAATTCATGTAACTTGAAGACAGAGGCCCAATCTTGTTTTTTTTTTGTTCTATTCCCGAGATGGCACTGCTGCTGCTGCTAAGTTGCTTAAGCCGTGTCCAACTCTGTGTGGCACCATAGGCGGCAGCCCACCAGGCTCCGCCGTCCCTGGGATTCTCCAGGCAAGAACACTGGAGTGGGTTACCATTTCCTTCTCCAATGCATGAAAGTGAAAAGTGAAAGTGAAGTCGCTCAGTCGTATTGGACTCTTAGCTACCCCATGGACTGCAGCCTACCAGGCTCCTCTGTCCATGGGATTTTCCAGGCAAGAGTACTGGAGCGGGGTGCCATTGCAAGATGGCACTAGGGAGAGCCATATTTAGGTACACGACTGAGCGACTGAACTGAACTTAACTGAACTGATTGATGTCTTAAATTCCTGGGGTCTAAATGCAAGGAATTGTACTGATTAGGGGCCTGTGGAGGGGATAGACTGAGGTGGGGAAGATAATCAATGAGTTTGATGTATGTCCACAGGAACTTTGATCATCTATGTTGTCTACTGTATTGGATTTCAAGAATGCTTCCTCTTTATATGGGTGATTTTTATTGTTGTTTCAAATTTAAACATATATGTTCTCATATATATATTTCAATTGGATTTTTGTTTTAAATAATGTAATGTCAGCACTCCGTTTTAAAAAATTTAATAGTTCTATAGAATTTAAGAAAGTTTCCTGTTTCCTTTCACACCCTCAAGTATTGCTCCCCAGAAGCAACTGCTTTTGCCCTTCTTAGCAGCTTCTTTAAAATAACAAGTTAAAATTTCTGAATTTTGATTTTCCATTGTCAGATGTAAATTCTACGTACTTTGATGGAAAATGAGCATTTGGCTTTTTTCAATCCTACCTGGTTCCTTCCCTGTCCTCTTTCTCTAGCCCATTCCCTTCCTCTATTCTCCCAAGATTGTTTTATCACAATTTTTGGTTAAATACATATTCAGTATAATTGTGTTTATTAATCTGACCATGAAACCATTATTCACAGCTGAGCCATATGGTAAACTGTGGTTGTATTTTATTTTTTATTTAGCTGTGGAATAAGACTCAATCGTAGCTTAACTCTGCCTTATTCTTAGGCTTACTTTTCTGTATATTTGATACTACTTCCTAGGTTTTCTGAAGGACTTATAAACCTCCTTTCCATGTGGTGACACTCACCAAGAAAATTTTCAGGTTTTTTCTTTTTCCTTCTTTCCTTTTGTTTAGAAGAGTGACTTAGATGATTTATTTATTCATTTTTGGTTGTGCTGGGTCTTGGTTGCTGTGCGGGCTTTCTCCCAGTTGCAGAGAACAGGGGCTGCTCTCGAGCTCCAACGTGCAGTCTTCTCATTGTGATGCTTCTCTTGATGTAGCGCACAGGCTCAGGGCTTGTAGGGCTTCAGTAGTTGCTGCTCCCGGCTCAGTAGTTGCGGCCCAATGGCTTTGTTGCCCTGAAGCATGTGGGATCGTCCCGGACCAGAGATCAAACCCGTGTCCTCTGCATTGGCCGGCAGATTCTCAACCGCTGGGCCACCAGGGAAATTCTTTTCCCTCCTTCTTGCCTTATATCCCTGTTTCAGCAAAATACCCCAACCAGTGGCTGCCAGAGAAAGGGCACATAGCAAGCAAAGTTTTTGAAGTATGTATGTACATGCATCCATACAAAGCAGCAGTGTCTGAAGTGGCTTTCCAAGTGACGCTAGCAGGAAAGAACCTGCCTGCCAACGCAGGAGATGGCCGAAGGGCTTAGCATGCATGCACCCTATGTATGCAGCTCTGGCCTTCTCTCACCTTGTTGATGGTTGGGCTGAGACTGATACTCTTGGTTGGAACTGATTTCATGTCATTTGAAGAGGCATTTCTCCATTATTGTTTAACTTCCAGTGGGGTAGCAACATGTGTGATGTTATTCATTCTCTGAATCCTTTTGGAATCTTCTCCTTGCCATCTCTAGTTTCTGAATTTTCATAAAGTATCACTTGTTGAGAATTCTTTTTCATTCTCAATGCTAATATGAGGTTATGGGCCATTTAGATCAGGGAATTCATGCCCTCAATTCTGGAAAATATTCTTGTATTATTTCTTTAGCTAATTTCTCTCTCTGTCTCTCTCTTTTTTTCCCCTCTCTTGTCCTTCCTTTGTTTCTCTCTTGTCCTTCTTCCCTCCCTACCTTCCTTTCATTTTCATGTTTTCCTTTCCTGAAAGTCCTATTCATTGAATGTTTGACTTCCAAATGGAATCTGTAACATGCTGTTTTCTCTTTTATTTTACAGTGCTCACTCTTGTTTTTTCTTATCAAGAGACCTCCTCAACTTTTTATCCCATTTTGTTGAGTTTTAAATTTCTGCTTTCATATTTTTATTTCCAGATACTTTCTTATTGTTTCAATATTCCCTTTTCTTGGCTCCTTTTAACTCAAGGTTTCCTCTCCCTCTCCCTCCCTGCCCCATCCCCTTTCCTTTTTGTCTTTTGCTCCTAGTATTATGTCTGTTTCCTCTTAAGTTTTTCTTTGCTTTTTTTCCCCTGGTGGTCTGTCTTTCATGTAGGTTTTCCTCAGAAATCTAGTGAACTTTGCCTGAGGTAAGACACCTAAAAGCTAATTAGAATCTGTGAGCTTTAAAAGAGGCTCCTCGAATAGGGCGGAGAAGGCAATGGCACCCCACTCCAGTACTCTTGCCTGGAAAATCCCATGGACGGAGGAGCCTGGTGGGCTACAGTCCATGAGGTCGCTCGGAGTTGGACACACCTGAGCGACTTCTCTTTCACTTTTCACTTTCATGCACTGGAGAAATGGCAACCCACTCCAGTGTTCTTGCCTGGAGAATCCCAGGGATGGAGGAGCCTGGTGGGCTGCTGTCTGGGGTTGCACAGAGTCTGACACGATTGAAGTGACTTAGCAGCAGCAGCAGCAGCAGCAGCCTCAAATAGAGATGAGTTTTTCTGTTGGATGATTAGGTAGGCAGGAGCCTTTTTACTGGGACATCCATGGAAGCCAGTTTCTGTAGATATTTGCTCTGAGGTTTTCAGTTTCTCCAAGAAATGCTCTTCATTTTCCTACAGGGAATGAGGGCAAAACAAACATGCTTCCCATCACTGTTGGAATTAAACTGGGAAAGGCAGTTGTTTGGGGGTGGGGGTTTCTCTTCACTGTTCAGTGCAAAATTTATACTTAATTACTCTTTCCTTTTTTAAAAAAATTCCTTTACCATCATTTTAATGTGATTTGGGGAGACAGCAGAGAGAAACAATCTCTAGAACCATTTTTGTTTTATAGATATATATTGTCTACTGGGCAC
>SJYC01136906.1:0-10232 GCA_006408675.1 Madoqua kirkii
GTTATTTTCATCAAAACTGTTGGTACTTTAAAATTTCTTTTTGCTGTTGGTTTGGTATGTTATGTTTTCTTAGAATTTATTTATCTCATCTAAATTTTTGAATTTATTGGCACAATTGTTCATAATATCCTTTCTTTAAAAATTAAATATATATGGAATCTGTAACCATCTTCCCTTTTTATTCCTACACTGGTTTTTTGTGCCTTCTCTCTTATTTTTCTTCATTAGTCTTAACAAAGGTTTATCAATTTTGTCAGTCTTTTCAAAGAAACAAGTTTTGTTGATCCTGTCTATGGTCTGTTTGATTTCTATCTCTCTACTTTTGCAGTTTTAAAATTATTATTTCTTTGCAATCAAAACAACAATGAGCTATCACCTCATACCAGCCAGAATGGCTAGCATCAAAAAATCTACAAACAATAAACACTGTAGAAGGTGTGGAGGGAAGGGAATCCTTCCAGTCTGTTGGTGGGAATATAAATTAGTACAGTCATTATGAAGAACAGTGTGGAGGTTCTTAAAAAAACTAAAAACAGAGCTACCATATGACCCTACAGTCCCACTCCTGGGCATGTTTCTATCCAGAGAAAAACATAATCTGAAAGGATACATACACTCCAGGGTTCATTGCAGCACTGTTTATAATAACCAACATATGGAAGCAGTCTAAATGTCCACAGCGGAATGGATAAAGAAGATGCGTTACATATATACAATGGACTATTACTCAGTCGTTAAAAAGGGCGAAGTAACGCCATTTGCAGTAACACGTATGGACCAAAGAGTGTCATACTGAATGAAGTAAGTTAGAGAAGGGGAAATATCATATGACATCCCTTATATGTGAAATCTAAAGAGAAATGATACAAATGAACTTACAAAACAGAAAGACATTCACAGATTTAGAAAACAAACTCAGGTTGCTGGGGATGGGAGGGATAGTTAGGGAGTTTGGGATGGACATGTACATACTGCTATATTTAAAACAGATAACCAACAAAGACCTACTGTATAGCGCATGGAGGTCCAGTCAATGTTATGTGGCAGTCTGGATGTGAGGGGGGAAATGGATACATGTATATGTATGACTAAGTCCCTTCCTATTTACCTGAAACTGTCATAACACTGTTAATCAGGTATACTCTAATACAAAATAAAAAATTCAAAAGAATTTAAAAAGTGTAAAAAATGGTTATTTTCTTCTTATACTTTCCATGGGTTTATTTTTTTTATAATTTCTTAATATATTTGCTTAATTTATTAATACTTACCTTTTTTCTTTTAACAGATGCATTGAAAGATTTAAATTTTCCTTCAATCACTGCTTTGCCTGCTTCCATGTGTTTTAATATGTAGCATTTTAATTTTTCCTTTTCATTCCCTTGTGGCTCAGCTGGTAAAGAGTCTACCTGCAATGCGGGAGACCTGGGTTCGATCCCTGTATTGGGAAGATCCCCTGGAGGAGGGAAAGGCTACCCACTCCAGCCAGTATTATGGCCTGGAGAATTCCATGGACTGTATAGTCCGTGGGGGCGCAAAGAGTCGGACTCAACTGAACAACTTTTGCTTTTTTCATTCAGTTCCAGATATTTTCTTCTAGCTATTGTGATTTTTCCCTGACTCATAAGTATTTAGAAGTGTATAATTTACATATGGGAAGTCTGCTGATACCTTTTGGACATTGTTTTCTAGTTTAATTGTGTTGTATTTACTAGCAACATTCTACAGGATTTCAGTTCTCTGATATTTGTCGAGAATTGTCTTATGGCTCAATGTATGGTTAAGTTTCTTAATTGTGTTGTTCGAATCTTTTATGATTTTTTTTTCTTTTTGTTCGAAGGCATATAAGTATTTCTCACTGTATTGTATTTTTTGCCTATTTCTCCTTTTGTCAGTTTTTGCTTTATCTGATGTTATGTTATTTTGTAGGATGAATGGTATCCCCTTCTCCTCAAACGTTATTTGTTTAGGTACCTAAACATATAGAATTGTTATCTTCAATTAATTTGTGTGTTTGATGTGAGATAGGGGTTAAGTTTCATTTTTTTTCCTATTTGGTTATCCAATTGCTCCAGCAGCTTTTAAGAATTTTTTGAATTACTGTGGCAACTTTGTAAAAAAACACATTACCATATATTTGTGGGTTTATTTTTGAATTCTCTGTTCTTTTTGATTGATAGATTTATCTATCTCCATGCCAGTATCAAACTGTCTTAATTATTGTGGCTTAATACTAAGCCTTAAAAACTGGTAGTATAAATTCTCTGACCTAGCTATTTTTCAATGCCATCTTGGTTCTAAATTTCCACATAAATATCAGAATCAGATTTTAAATTTATATAAAAAAGTTCACTGAGCTTTTGATGAGATTGCATTCAATCTATACATCAGTTTTAAGGAGAATATCTTAAAAAAATCATCTTCTCAATTCTTAAATGTGATAAACTTTTAAAATATCTCTTAGCCCTATTTTGTCATTTTCAGCAGAGAGGTTGCATTATTTTGCTAGGGCTGCCATAACAAAATATCACAGACTGGGTGTCTTAAACAGCAAAAATTTATTTTCGCACAGATCTGGAGGCTAGAAGTCCAAGAAAAAGATGTTGGCAGGTTTGATTTATCCTGAGGCCTTTCTCCCTGGCTTGCAAGTGGCCACCTTTCTGCTGTCTTCAACATGGTATTTGCTATACTAGACAATCATCTCTGGCATCACTTCACATGTCCAAATTTCCTCTTCTTCCAAGGACACCAGTCAGATTAGATTAGGGCCCACCCTAATGGCCTCATTTTAATTTATTAACCTGCTAAAAGCTCTGTCTTTAAATACAGTCACATTCTGAGTTATTCATGGTTAGGGCTTCAGTATATGAATTTGGGGAAAAGGGGATACCATTCATCCCACAAAAGAAATCTGCAACATCTTTTGTTAAATTTGTTCCTACTTGATTTTTATAAACTGTTGTAAATTATATTGATTGAAATAGTTTTCCTCAAGTCTGTGTCTAATACTTCTAATATTTTGAGGTCCATGTGGATCTGTTTTAATTTTCTGTTATTCCTAGTGTTTTTCATTTATGTTGTTCTTCTCTTAGACTGCATGGTAGTGTAGTTGATTTGTTTTTAGAAATAATTTGTGATGAAGGAGATGATATCTTCCTGTAAAGGTAATTTAGGCTTGTTTCTGTCTTGTGCCTGGTGGGAGGAGCTAGCAATTCAGGAACATCACAATCCAAATTTAGAGACTGAGATTTTTCTGGGGTTTCCCTAGTAGCTCAGCTACTAAAGAATCCACCTGTAGGAGATTCCCATTCAATTCCTGATCTGCTGGAGAAGGGATAGGCTACCCACTCCAGTATTCTTGGGCTTCTGCAGTGGCTCATCTGGTAAAGAATCTGCCTACCATGTGGGAGACCTGGGTTCAATCCCTGGGTTGGGAAGATTCCCTGGAGAAGGGAACAGCTACCCACTCCAGTATTCTGGCCTAGAGAATTTTAGGGACTGAAATTTAGGGACTCAAACCAAATAAAGGGATTGAGCTTTTTCTGGGCCATACAGAACATGGGCACCTTACCTTATCTTTTGTCCTCATTCCTAGAATGGAATAAGGACTGAATATTCATTGATTTTGCCAGGGTGCCCTATCTTCATGGGTCTTGGTTTAGAACTTTTGCACCTTAGCACTTTGAGGTTGTCAAATATACTACTCAGCTTCTTAGCCTTTTAGAGGCAGGCAGATGTTCTAGACAAAAGTGGATTCACATGCCACAATCATCTCTTTGTATTAATTAAATACACACACATACACACACACACAGTTGTGTCTGTAGAATAAAATCCTATCAGTGAAATTGCTATATCAGTTTGTATATGTGTATATTTGACATGTGTTCATCTGAAGAATGCAATTCTGTGGAAATAAATAAAAACCACATATTGAGGAAACAGGCTATTTACTGAGTGCTTGCTATAGTACAAAAGTCAGCTGTCATCACTTGCATTTGGCAGACAGGAGAGTGGGAAAGCTTTATAGTGAAAAAAAAAAAAGGGAAGATTTTAACATTTTCTGATTGGAGGCTGTTGACTTGGGAAATCTGGAGTTGGGCTACCTAGAAATGGGGCATCTTATGTGATTGATTTGGAGGTCATATTTGGCTTTCTTGGTTGGTCCTGACTTGGAGGCTAAGAGCAAAAATAGGGAGGCTGGCAGTTGTTGAGCAAATTTTGACCATTCTGGGCCAGTTGCTATGGAGGTTGTGATTTAGTTTCTTGGACAGATTGCTATGGTCTGTGATTTGGTTTTCTGAGATGGTTGCTTACAGAGGTTGTGGTTTGGCTTTCTGAGCTTATGTGGGTCTGGCCATTATCCGTTTATATATTTAGTTTCTCATCCTAAGTGGTACTGTAGTACCAAAGAATGTATATAAATTTGTCTTTTAACTTCAGTAGAAGTTGTATCAACTTATCATCTTACTAGTAATGTATGCTTATCTGCTCCAACATAGCAGGCTATTAACTTTTTGAATTTTACTCGACTTATATGTGGAAATTTGTATTATGTTTCAAATTTGCATTTTTGAAAAGATTGAGCATCTCTTCATATACAGTCATTTGTGTTTCTTTTTGTGTGAAACATCTTTTCCTATACTTGTCCATTTTTATAGTAAATTATTGATCTTTTTTTCTTTGCTTTGTGGGCACTTATTATATATAAAGGAAATTGGCCTTTTGAATGTTAACTGAGTTGTAAATATCTTTCCCAGTTATTGTCTCTTGACCTTTTTTATATATTTAGAATTTTTTATGTGGTCAAATATATCAGCCTTATAAATTAATGGCTTCTGGGTTTGTGTTCAAAAAGGCCTCATCTACTCTGAGATTTAAAAAAATCCCATGTTTACATATTTTTATTTATATAAATACAACCTGAAGATAACATTTTTTAATTAAGACTTATCTTACTGTTTACAAAGGTTAGTTAAGAACAAAGGTATAATGGATCTTAAAATTGTCAATGAGAATGAGGTTTCTCATCTTCAGAATTTTGAAGTGTTCTCTAGGCAGGGAGGCAGGGGCTTGGTGTGCAGGCTTACGGGTACAACACTTGAAAACTATAAGAGTCCGAGTCCAAAAGTTTCTACAAAGCAAAAGTTGCTGGTCTCCTTTGAAAGTCGCATTCCATAACTCCCACTGCCCTTGTATTTCTCCCCCTGCATTCCACCTCCAAGGCAAGGCCTCAATTTATCGTCGGGAGAATCTGTTCTTGAAATCTTTAATTGTCTTGGCCATCATGGGAGCAATTTTCTTCACAGGTTTCCTGCCGTTGACCACCTGTGGCAAGTGGGTACTGGTAGTGCTTGAGCATGTGTGGGCCGGCTTCTCATTGGTAAGGTTAAGCCCGTTGCTGCTGGAGGGAGTATGGCTGGTTTCTCTGGGGTATGGGACTGGCTTGATCTTGGCTTTTTCAGGGATAGCTGCTTCTTGTGTTTCAAACTGCTGCCTCCTTCGGACATCAGAAGGAGGCCGGGCCAGAGAGTTGAGTAGGATCATTTTTGCTTGTCGGCCTTTGGGTTTATTGGCGTGTGCAGTCTGGATATTCACTGTCAGTGCTCGAAGCCGCTGCTCTTGGGCATCCTGAAGCCGCATGTACATCTCTCGCCATGACTCATGCTCTTGTGGCTTTTCTTTCCTAAAGTTTTGGTGACAATGAATTTTCCATAGTTGATCTGTTTCTTGAACTAGTGTATGATTGTATTTCTCTATGCGATACAGCTGATCAGGTGTACAGCTCTTCAAGATGGGTTCAAGAACTGAATATGGGACTCCTCCCACTTTAAAGATTGAATTGATGTTGTTTTTAAGTACCCAGATGCACTGTTGGCGCAGGGTCATCATTTTGGCGAGATAGGCACATTTAGAGCCAGAAAACACTTGCATCTTAGAATTCATTCTGCATCCAGTAAATCCAACTTCTTCACTTTCTGGGGTGAAGACAGTGCTTTTTGCTTTGGTCGGAAGGAGGACATCAATCTAGAGGCAGGAAGTGGATGGTACTTGGCGGAGATCCTGGGTAATGGAAGATCTGGCCACACTGGTGCATCAGTGGGGACCTTTTCCAGCTTGGCCCAGACCTTTTCAGATGGTTGCAGCTTCTCTGATCTGTTTTCATTCACCTCAGGCAGTTCCTGAACCAAGTCCAAGTTTTGATTTGAGTCATTTTTTTTAGGTCCTTTCTCTTCAAGAGCAGTGGCTGAAGTTTTCATAATCTTTTTCTTTTTCTCCCTAGGCTGGTCCTGGTTGAGGAATGAATGAAAAAACATGGTGGGCGGCTTGCATTCATTATCCTTATCTGTCTCCTCAGCTTCAGGGAGGGAGCCATCTAGCTTTCCATCCAAACGGGGAGGTCTTACTTTCCCTTCTTGAAGCTTTTGATTATTGGTAGCCTTCTCTTTCACCATGGGTAACAGGCCTTTTGTCCGCTCTGCTATGTCCAAGCAGTTGAGCCTTTGCTTGTTTTTGTCCGGTTTGGTTTTCTCTGAGTCTTCCTGCTTTTGCTTTTTAAAGTCTGAAGGGTGCCCGAAGGAAGGTGAAAACTGGATCCCGCGTTGCCTTCTTTCCTCCTCTTTGACGCTAGTAGAAAGCGGATTCTCCTTTGCTCTGTCCCTGGGGACAGGCCGCGGGCTTTCCTCTCTGGAGGACGCCAGGACTGATTTTTGGCTGGTCAAAGTAGAAGACTTCTCGTATTCTTTGGCACCCAAAGGGTGTTTGTCATTGTGGGAAGACTGGTACCCCCATCTTAGGCTCCCAGCCTCCCTCCCGTGGGGGGCACAAAGGCGGTGGTCTGGACTGAACCCCAGTCTGGCCCGAGGAGCATCATAGGGGCCTCTTCCAGGTCCCCGCTGCTCAACGTAGACCTCCGAGGGGCGTCTGTGACGGCCCCCGGACATCAGACGAGGACGTGCAGACGGTGGGGGGGACCGGCTGTAACCACAATATGCCGCTCTGAGGAATAAGCTGGGGAACCTCTGCGACACTGCCTTCTGTCCTCGTCCCTCTCCCGGCCGCGGGACTCATGACGGCGCCTCGCGGGCTCTGAGGGGTGTCTGTGTTGTTGCCATCTGTGCTCGCGCACATGCGAGCGACTGCTGCGGTCTGCGAGGTGTGCGCGGCCGTCATCCTCCATCGTCTCCTCCTGAAGAGCTTCCCTGGGGCAGGTTCCTCTCAGGGTTTCAGTGCCCCGGAGCTGCTAGGTCCCGGCCAAGCTTCCGACGCGATGGCGTTTGCGCCTGCCACTGCCGTCGGGCAGACCCGGCTCTCCGCTAGAACAGCCACGGGGCCGGCCGAGACCGAGGGCGTTTCTCGTCTCTCCACGACCTCCTTGGTGTGAGAACGGGGGCGGCCAGGCCCCGCAGCTCCTCCGCAACCCGGTGCTCGGACGCCGCCGCCGCCCGCCTCTGCCTCGAGCTCCCCCTGGTGCACGCGGCGCGCGACCCCGCCTCCGGCGCTCAGGACGCAGCGTGCCCACGGCAGTCGCTACCTGCGCTGCGTCCCGGAGTGAGGAAACCCCAGAGCCCCCTTCCTGCGGGGGCTGCGAGCGGTGCCCACGTTACATCATCACCTGTCGGGAACCCCTGGGCCACCTCGCCCCGCTCCCGTCCCCAGAGCAGCAATAGCGACGACCACTCTAGCGCTGGAAGCCTGCTGTCGAGTAATTCCAGCCTGTAAGTACCAAAGAAGAGTTATATTATCCCCATTTTATGAGGCTTAGAATAAAGTAACTTGCCTGTGATCATGAAACAGGAAGAGGTGCAGCCGCACTTTGACGGCAAGTAGTTGGGGTCCAGAGTCACAGCTCTGAATACTCCGAGGACCTGAGGCCTACCGAGAGAAAGGGATTTGCCTTAAATCCGACAGATTAAGCCCAGGAGTGCAATAATAGTCCCTGTGTCTGATTTTGGAGGAGGAAATGGCAACCCACTCCAGTACTCTTGCCTGGAAAATCCCATGGACCGAGGAGCCTGGTAGGCTGCAGTCCATGGTGTCGCGAAGAGTCAGACACGACTGAGCGACTTCACTTTCACTTTTCACTTTCCTGCACTGGAGAAGGAAATGGCAACCCACTCCAGTGTTCTTGCCTGGAGAATCCCAGGGATGAGGGAGCCTGGTGGGCTGCCGTCTATGGGGTTGCACAGAGTCGGACACCACTGATGCGACTTAGCAGCAGCAGCAGCAGCAGCAATATCTAACAAAGATATCAATAATTCTGAGAGGAATGAATGCTGTTTGCTCTGATCACCAAACTTCAGCAGTAGGGCCTGAGTTGGATCTGTTCATGGTGGTGCCTTAGACCCAGGTGTGCTCGAGGAAACAAACCCTTATCTTGGAAGGCCGAAATTTATTGTTACCATTATTACTACTAAAGTGAAAGTTTAGTCGCTTAGTCGTGTCCGACTCTTTGCGACCCCATGCACTGTAGCCTACCAGGCTCCTCGGTCCATGGGATTCTCCAGGCAAGAATACTGGAGTGGGTTGCCATTTCCTTCTCCAAGGGATCGTTCTGACCTAGGGATCGAAACAGGGTCGCCCTCCTTGTAGGCAGGCGCTTCACCGTCTGAGCTACTAGGACAGGCTACTAAAAGGCACAACTAAATAGACAAAACGTCATCATTGATTACATCTTATTTGATTAGATCAGATCTTATTAGATTATTAGATTCTGGCTAGAACTCTAATAACCCACTCATTGGAAAAGACCTTGATGCTGGGAAAGATTGAAGGCAAAAGGGGAAGAGGGCGACAGAGGATAAGATGATTGGATACTGTCATTGACTAAGGGACATGAATTTGAGCAAACTCCTGGAGATAGTGAAGGGCAGGGAAGCCTGCCATGCTGGAGCCTATGGGATGACAAGGAATGGGACACAACTTAGCAACTGAACAACAACAACTTTGGTATAGATGCCAGGCTCTTCAAAGAGCTTGGTTCCTCTCTTAGATAGCCCAAGACTATCTGATTACCTTTGGTCTCCTCATCACTCTTGGACTTAAAGAAATTCCAAGTCACTGATGTTATCTTCTTCCCTTTGTAAGCAGAGAAGTGACCTTTTCCTCACCAACCAGACTTTGGATCTGAAAGCAGGATCCTATCATTGACAAGAACAGAAAGATTTTGTGTCTTCAGTGAGCCCAAGTGGTTGGGACACTAGGGTCAGAAGAGGACCAAGATTCTGTGCCTAATTTCCTCTTCATAGTAACTTTCTCCTGGCAGGCTGCAGCCTGTGGGGTTGCAAAAAGTGGGACATGACTTAGTGACTGAACAACAAGAACTCTTTAAGAATGCACCTGGCCTGACCTCTTGCCCAAATCAGGAAACACCAGTGATTGCTGTCTTTGTTTTTTACATTAAAGTTTTTTTAATCTCTTGAACAATTCTGTAAGTATTCATTGTGAGCTATGCTTCAGCTTTAAATTTTTTCCTTCATCGTTATGGATAACAATGATTAATCTATATTTCTCTCATCATTCTAGGTTTTAAAGATTTCCCAGTTCTTCAGTTCAGTTCAGTTCAGTTCAGTCACTCAGTCATGTTTGACTGTTTTCGACCCCATGGACTGCAGCACGCCAGGCTTCCCTATCCATCACCAACTCCTGGAGTCTTAGAATTTATTTATCTAAGAATTCCTAACAGTTAGTTTTATTTTGTTTTCAAGGTTCTCAGTAGTATAAATTGGCAGTTCTAATGGTTACTTACATAATAATAAGTCAAACTTAAAGAAATAATAGATAACAAACAGAATGAATAAGTAAAACCAAAATATTCCCACAACCCAGATAAACTAGTGTATTACCCAATGGTGAACCTTGGTATATATCCATATATCTCTCCAGATCCTTTGGCATATGTGTGTATACACATACATGCACAAAAACATGTTTTATCAAAATGAAATTGTACAGTACATGTTATTCTTTAACCAACTAGTTCTGTAATCTAGGTCTAAAACAGGGTCATTCATTGTACCTCATTGTATCCCCTAAATATATCTGAATTTTCACAGCTCCCCCAATCCCTACTTTCTCTATTTCTATTTTATTTATTTAATGTTCTAGTTTTATTGAGATATAATTAACATATAGTACTATATAAGTTTAAGGTATATAACCTAATGATCTAACTTAATACATTGTGAAATGATTATTATAAGTTTAGTGAACATCTAGCATCCTGTGTAGAT
>SJYC01136907.1:0-18376 GCA_006408675.1 Madoqua kirkii
GTTTAGTGAACATCTATCATCCTGTGTAGATACAAAATTAAAGAAATAGAAAAATATTTTTCCTTGTAATAAGAACTCTTGGAATTTGCTCTTTTAACTGTGTTCATATATAACATACAGCAGTATTAATTATATTTATCATGTTGTACATTATACTCCTAGTACTTATTTACCTTATAACTGGGAGTTTGTACTTTTTTGACCACTTTCAGCTAATTCCTCCTCCTCCACCTACGGCCTCTGGTAGCCCCAAATCTGATCTGTCTTTTGTTTATGAGTTTGTTTTTGAAGTATAATTCACTTACCACCCTATGTTAGTTCCTGTTTTCTGACATAGTGATTTGGTATACATTTGATTTATATAATTTCAAAATGATTAACACAATAAGTTAGTTTTGATCTGTCATCATACAAAGATATTACATAGTTACTGACTATTTTCTCCATATTGTACATTTATTTTGCAACCAGAAGTTTATACCCCTTAATCTCCCTCACCTATTTCTTTTCTACCTCTCACTCCCCTCTGGCAAATCACCTGTTTGATCTCTGTATTTTTCATTCTTTTTCTGTTTTGTTAATTTGTTTTGTTTTTTAGATTCTACACACATGTGAAACCATATGGCATTTGTCTTTCTCAGCTGCATTTATTTCCCTTGGCATAATACCCTGTAGGTCAATCCATGTCATTGTAAATGGCAATATTTTATTCTTTCTATGGCTGTGTAATATTCAGTTGTATATATATGCCACAACTTCTTTATCCATTCACTTATTGTTGGGCAATTAGATTGCTTCCATATCTTGACTATTATAAATAATACTTCAGTGAACATAGAGGTGTGTAGATCTTTTCTAATTAGTGTTCTCATTTTCTCTGGATAAATACCCAGGGGTAGAATTACTGGATCATGTGGTAGTTCTATTGTTAATTTTTGAGGAATCTCCATACTGTTTTTCACAGTGTCTATACCAATTTAGGAAGAAGGCAATGGCACCCCACTCCAGTACTCTTGCCTGGAAAATCCCATGGACGGAGGAGCCTGGTAGGCTGAAGTCCATGGGGTCTCGAAGAGTCGGACACAACTGATCGACTTCACTTTCACTTTCACTTTCATGCATTGGAAAAGGAAATGGCAACCCACTCCAGTGTTCTTGCCTGGAGAATCCCAGGGACAGGAGAGCCTGATGGGCTGCCGTCTATGAGGTCACACAGAGTCAGACACGACTGAAACGACTTAGCAGCAGCAGCAGCATTCCAATTTATTATCCCATTGACGATGCTAGAGGATTCTCTTTTCTGCACATCCTCAGTAACACTTGATATTTGTTATTTTTTTGGTAATAGCCATTGTGACAGGCCTTGCCTGAAAATCCTGTGGACAGAGGAGGCTGATGAGCTGTAGTCCAAAGAGTCACAGAAAGTTGAACACAACTGAGTGACTAAACACACAACATAACACACATTGTGATAGGTAAGAGGTGATCTCTCATGGTTTTGACTTGCATTACCCTAATGATTAGTGATGTTGCACATCTTTTTATTTGCCTCTTGGCCATCTGTATGTCTCTTGAAAAATATCTATTCAGATTCTCTCCCTCTTTTTTAATCTGGTTGTTTTTTGATGTTAATTTGTGTGAGTTATTTGTATATTTTGGATATTAACCCTTTGTTGGATATACTGTTTGCAAATATAGTCTCCCATTTAGTATGTGGCCTTTTCATTTAGTTGATGATTTCCTTTACTGTGCAAGTCTTTTACTTTGATGTAATCCTATTTGTTGATTTTTGCTTTTGTTTCCCTTACCTGAGAAAGCACATTCAAAAAATATTACAGAGACAAATGTCAAAGAGCATATTGCTTATGTTCTCTTCTAGAAGTTTTATAGATTCAGGTCTCACATTTAAGTCTTTAACCCATTTTTAATTTATTTTTGATCATGGTGTGAGAGTATTCCAGTTTGATACTTTTGCATGTGCTGTACAGTTTTCCCTGGTGGTTCAGACGGTGAAGCGTCTGCCTACAATGCAGAAGACCCAGGTTCGATCCCTGGATCAGGAAGATCCCATGGAGAAGGAAATGGCAACCCACTCCAGCATTCTTGCCTGGAAAATCCCATGGACAGAGGAGCCTGGTAGGCTACAGTCCATGGCGTTGCAAAGAGTCAGACACAATTGAGTGACTTCACTTCACATAGTTTTCCCAACACCGTTTATTAAAGAGGCTGTCTTTTCCACATCGTATATTCTAGCCTCCGTTGTTGTAGATTAACTACCATATATAAGTGTGGTTTCATCTCTGGGTTCTCTGTTCTGTTCCATTGATCTGTGTGTCTGTTTTTGTGCCAGTACTATACTATTTTGATGACTGTGGCTTTGTAGTATAGTTTGAAATCTGGGAGTATGATACCTTCAGCTTTGTTCTTTCTCAAGCGTGTTTTGATTGCTTATTTTGTGGTTTCATACAAATTTCAGATTTTTTTGTTGTAGTTTTGTGAAAAATGCCATTGATATTTCATTAAGGATTACATTGAATTTGTAGATTGCTTTGGGTAGCATGGTCATTTTAATAATTTTCCTTCTTCCCATCTATGAACATGGTGTATTGTTCAATCTGTTTGTGTTGTCTTCAATTTCTTTAATCAGTGTTATAGTTTTCCAAGTACAGACCTTTTATCTCCTTAGATTTGTTCCTCAGTATTTTTTATTTTTAATGTGATGATATATGGAATTTTTTCTTAATTTCTCTTTCTGATAATTCATTGTTAGTATACAGAAATGCAACAGATTTCTATATATTAATTTTGTATCCTGCAACTTTACCAAATTAACTGATGAGTTCTAGTAGATTTTGGTGGCATCCTTAGAATTCTTGTGTATAATGTTGTGTAATCTGCAAACAGTGACAGTTTTACTTTTTTCTTTCCAGTTGGATTCCTTTTATTCTTTTTTCTCTGATAGTAGTGCCTAGGATTTCCAGTGCTCTGTTGAATAGAAGTCGTGAGGGTGGGCATCCTTGTATTGTTCCTGATCTCCAATGAAATGCTTGTAGCTTTTCACCATTGAGTATGATGTTGTAGGCTTGTCATATATGGCCTTTATTATGGCTTTATTATGTTCCTTTTGTGCCTACTTTGTTGAGAGGTTTTTTTTTGTTGTTGTTGTTACCATAAATGGATGTTGAATTTTGTCAAAAACTTTTTCTGCATCTGTTGAGAGGATTTATGGCTTTTAATCTTTAATTTTTTTAAATGGCATATCACATTGATTGAGTTGCAGATATTGAACCATCCTTATTTCCCTGGAGATAAATCCCAATCAATTATTGTGTATAATCCTTTTAATGTACTATTGAATTCAGTTTGCTAATATTTTGTTGAAGATTTTTACATCTATGCCCATCAGTGATACTGGCCTATAATTTTTTGTGTAATGTCTTCGTCTGATTTGGCATCAGGGTACTCCTGGCCTCATGTTTGGAAGAATATGTTTGGAAGTGTTTGTCCCTTTGCAGGTTTTTGAAATAGTTGGTGAAGTATCAGTTTAGCTATTTTCTAAATGTTTGGTGTAATTCACCTATATAGCCATCTAGTCGTGGACTTTCGTTTGTTGGAAAGTTTTTTGTTTTTACTTGTTATTGATTCGATTTCATTACTGGCAGTTGTTCTGTTCATATTCGATTCCTGGGTCGGGAAGATCCCCTGGAGAAGGAAATGGCAACCCACTCCAGTATTCTTGCCTGGAGAACCTCATGGACAGAGGAGCCTAGTGGGCCAGTCCACAGGGTCACAAAGGGTCAGACAGGACTGAGTGTTTTCACTTTCACATTTGAAGTAATTATATACATATACATATATATATATTTATTTATTTATTGAAATTTTGTAAATTGTTTTGTGATTGTTATTGTATATTTTCTTTTGTTCTTCTTTTGCTCTCTTTTGTGATTTGATGACCATCTTTAGTGTTATATTTGAATTCCTTTCTCTTTTTGCATGTGTGTGTATTTATGGTTTGTGGTCATCATGAAGTTTATATATACAGAAATATATATTTTAAGATGTAGGTCTTTTAAGTTAAAATGCATTTTAACAATCTTTTTTTTACTTTCTAATGTTTATTGCTTTCAACATTTTTTTGGTTTGTTTTTTATTTTTTGTAAATTAATTCATTTATTTTAATTAATTACTTTACAATATTGTGGTGGTTTTTGCCACACATTCACATGAATCAGCCATGGGTGTACATGTGTCCCCCATCCTGAACTCCTCTCCCACCAGCCCACCATCCCATCATTCAGTGTCATCACAGTGCACTGACCCAGAGTGCCCTGTCTCATGCATTGATTGACATCACTTTTATCCCTTAACTACTTAATATGGATGTAGATGAGTTGATTACACTTGTCTTTTTGTTGAGATTTATGTACTTACTAACTTTCGGCTGCATTGGGTCTTTGTGGCTGCCTACGGGCTTTCTCTAGTTGCAGCAAGTGGGGGCTACTTGTCGTTGTGCGTGGGCTCCCCGTGCGGTAGCTTCTCTTGTGGATCACTGGCTCCAGGGCACACAGGCTTCTGTACTTGCGGTGCGTGGGCTCAGTGGCTGTGGTGCACCGGCTTAGCTGCCCCACACAGCATGTGGAGTCTTCCTGAACCAGGGGTTAAATCCACTTCCCTTGCATGGGCAGGCAGATTCTTAATCACTAGACCACCAGGGAAACTCAACCCTTGTCTTTTAACCTTCCTACTAGTTTCACACGTGGTTGATTCATTGCCTTTATTGTCTGTGTGCCTTTACCAATGAGGTGTTTCCTTTCCTAATTTTCCTAGTTCTAGTAGCAGTCTTTTCTTTTTCACTTAAAGAAGTCTCTTTAACATTTCTTGTAAAGCTGTTTTGGGAGGGCTGAGTTCCTTTAGCTTTTGCTTGTCTATAAACTTTTTGATCATTCTATCAAATTTGAATGAAAGCATTGCCTGAGAGAGTGTTCTTGGTTATAGGTTTTCCCCTTTCATCTCTTTAAATATCTTGTGCCACTCCCTTCTGGCCTGCAAAGTTTTTGCTGAAAAGTCAGTTGATAACCTTATGGGAGTTTCCTGGTACTTAACTTTTTGTTTTTCTCTTGCTATTTTTAATCTCTCTCTTTAATTTTTGCTACTTTTATTACAGTTTGTGTTGGTGTGGTCCTCTTTGGGTTGATCCTGTTTGGGAATGTCTGTGATTCCTGGACCTATGTCCATTTCTTTACACAGGGAAGGTTTCTACTATTATTTCTTCACATAAGTTATCTGCCACACTCTCTCCCTCCTATTTCTGAGACCCTATAATGCAAATGTTAGTACCTTAATGTTTAAGAGTTCTCTTAAACTCTCTTCATTAAATTTTCTTTTTTTTTTTTTCTGTTCAACTTGGGTGATTTCTGCTACTCTATTTTCCAGCTCATGGATTCATTCTTCTATATCATTTAATCTACTATTGATTACTTCTAATATATTTTAAAATTTCACTTATTGTAGTTTTTATCTTTCTTTGGTTCTTCTTTATTTCTAACCCCTTATTAATAACTTTCAACTTCTTACTCTGCTCACCTAATCTTCTTTGAGCATCTTTGCAATTATAACCTTGAGCTCTTTATTGGGTTGATTGATTATCTCCACCTCACTTAGTTCATCTGGAGTTTTATCATGTTCCTTCATTTGGAACATATTCCTGTGTCACTTCATGTTGCCTAATTTCCTGTTTTTATTTCTGTGTATTTGGTAGGTTGGCTATATTTCCTGACCTTGGAGAAGTAGACTTTTGTAGGAGATGTCCTGTGTTTCGCAGCAGTGCACTTCTCTCTGGTTGCAAGAGCTATATGCTTTAGGGTTATCCCCTGTGTGGGCTGTGTGGGTCCTTATGTTGTGACAGGCTGACTATTGTGGGTTGTCTGGTAGGCCTGGGTGCTTTATATATAGAGCTTCCCTGGTGGCTCAGATGGTAAAGAGTCTACCTAGAATGCAGGAGACCCAGGTTCAAACCCTGGGTCAGGAAGATGCCCTGGAGAAGGAAATGGCAACTCTCTCTATATAGCAATATAAATAGCTATAAACCATATTGTTCCGTTGTCTGTGCTGAAGCTGCTAGCTATTGGTGGGTGAGGCTGGGTCCCAAAGCAGCTGGGTACAAAGCCCTGAGGGGTTCTGGGGCTAGTGCTAGTCCAAAGATGGGTGGAGCCAGGTCCTAGGATGGGTGGTTGCAGGGCTGGCCACTAGATGGCCTGCTGAATCCACTAGATGGCCTGCTGGTGTGGGGCCTGTTCCTGACACAGCTATCTGTGGAGTCCAGGGTGTCTGAAAACAGGTGTTGGCTTGCTGGTGAGTGGGGCTGAATCCTGGGGTTTGGGGGTCCTAGGGCTGGGTATTGATCTGCTGGTGGATGGGCCCAGGGCCGGGGTTTCCCAGGGCTAGTACTAGCCTGCCATGGATGGGACTGAGGCCCTTGGAGTCCTGGGGAACACAGGTTCACTGGTATGAGGGTTCAGGGGGACAGGTCCTGGGGTAAGGTGGGTAGGGTTTTGTCTCTACCTGTCCAGCTACTTGGCCTGAGGTGTCCCAGTACTGGTGCTTACAGGCTTGTGGGTGAGGCCAATCTCAATGCTAACAAGCTGCAGGGAGGATTCTGAAATGGCACTAGTCAGCAACAGTGTCCTTGTGATAGAATGAGCTTCCAGTAATGGCTGCTACCAGCATCTATGTCCACAAGGTGAACTCCCATATTGTCCTGCCAGGAGGCTGTCAGAGATCACCAGGGAGGTCTGACCCAGGCTTCTTTCAAATTATTGCTTCTGCCCTCGATCCTAGCACATATGGGATTTTGTGTGTACTAGGGGAAAAAAAAAATTGAGGTGCAGTCTCTATTTTCCACAGCTCTCTGGCTCTCTTGAAAGTAAGCCCCATTGGCCTTCAAAGCCAAACGTTCTAAGGGCTAATCTTGGTGCAGGACTCCCAGGCTAAAGATCATGATGTGGAGCTTGAACCCCCTACTCCTTGTGGAAAACCACAGCAGTTGTTTAATTATGCCTCCATTTGTGGGCTGCCCACCCATGGATATGGGTCTTGACTATACAGCATCTCCACTCCTCCAGCCTCTCTCATTGTGGTTCCTTCTTTTCTATCTTTAGTTATAGAAAACATTTCCTGCTCTTCTTCTGGTCTTATCAAGCAGTTGTAAGTAGTTGCAATTTTGGTGTGCCCATGGAAGGAGGTGGGTGCAGGGTCTTCCTACTCCACCATTTTGGCCATTCTCCTTTATTTTTAATGACACCGACTTGTTCAAGAAGCCCATGTCAATCGTCCTGCAGAACATCTCCCTTTCCATAGTTGTCTGATTGTTTCCTCGAGGTTTCACCTGCTGTTTTATGCCTGGTCAGACTGTGATGTCACCTTACCGGGATTCTGATCTTTCCATCATGAGCTATGTTGCAACTAGAAAGTAGTCTGTCTGAGCATGAGCTTTTGACAAGAACGTAACCCTTGTGATTCCATAATCTGGCTCTGTGTTTATAACAATGGCATGGCACAGAAAGTCCTCTGTATTTCAATAGGCTTTCTACTTCCCTGAAATCCCCAGTTTTATAACCAATTCATACTCAGGATTGACTGTACATGCCTCCCTTCATGGAACACTGTTCCTGAGCATAATTGACTGGTTCTGATTTTTTATTAAGTATAGTAAATGCCTTTCTTGGATCTGTAGACACCACTTTTGGTAGTTCTAGTGCTTCATCAAGTTGAGCAGCATTTGAAAGTTGGGAAGTTTCCTGGTAGAAATAGGAGGTAATCAGGAAACAAACAAAAAACAAATTAGAACTTATGGGTATATATATTCAAGCTTTTAAGTGAATTTTAGATGCAAAGACTGTAAAAGAGAACTATAATAAAAACATTTGAAAGAAGAAATGTGTCCTTTTTAACTGTTTGTTTTTGAGATGGAAAGCTTAATGCAAAATTTGGATCTTATTACAGAAATTGAAACGAGCTCATGCAAATTAATCTCCATTGCACCCGTAAAAAAGAAATTAAAAGCACTAATGCTGCTTGTAGTGTATATACAGTAACATTTCCTAAATATCTTCTGGGTCTAAAACTAGGAATGATATTCAATGCTTCCTTTTCCTCAGGCTACAGTATCATAGGATTCAATTTTGAATCTGATAATGGAGGCACTTTTGTCGCACAATAGCCCACAAAGGAAATGAAGGAAGTAGAAAACAGGCAGATTATTGAAGCAGAGACAAATGAGACGCCTTGGTTAGATGCTCAGTTCTGGGCTTCCTTTCTTTGGTAGACAGAAATTAATTGAGCATCTAATTGTGTCCATTTTGGGGGCACATTACCTTTTACAGTTTAAATTGACCATTGGCGGTGGCCCTATTCTTAGTCTTTTAATCCAGAAGACAGTTTTCTATGTTCATTTAAATGACATGAGTAGAAGTGTTACAGATCTGGCAAACTTTATACTTTTAATTAACAAATTTATAAGATGACATTCTGTGTTTCAAGTAATTACATATCTTAAATAGTTAATACTAGGTATTTGCATAGAGTTTTCTTAGCTCTCTTTTTAGCTCTTAACAAATTCTGAATTTCCATCAAACCTATCTCAAAGAAAAAGTAGTGATTTTATTTTAAGGCCTGGGCACCTCAAGTATAAACTGTTTCACAATCTGCATAGAAAGAAAGCCATTTTTGAAGCAACCCCATGATCAAAGAATTCTAAGTTACTGAGCCACAGCGTGTCCTTAAGTCCCCATTATCTGCTGTAGAGAGCAAGACTACTTTCCAGACTTTGTGATTACAGCTGTAAAACCCTAGAAATACTCTTGACTGGAGTTGAGACAGCTACCGTTTTCCGGGAATGTAGTAAAACTGTGCAGGCACCTCTGACAGGTCGTTTATAGTCTTTCAAGAATATGGTCAACATTGCTCAGATCAGCTCAGAATCCGGAAGTCCCTCCATTCCAAGAGTTAGAGTTTTGCCTTCCTATTCATCTTGGTATACTAGGATTTCACTAGGTCAGTGATTTACTGATTAAGTGACTCTGCAGGGATTCTAAAAGGAATTTGAGGGAAATTATTCTAACAAATCTTTCAGCTCATTTGGTGAGGGCAGCTGTGAAACCCAAGGCTCTCCATCTGTGTGTGGATAATTGGATCCCTAGATTTCTCTGCCTTAGTGTATATGTACATGAAAGGCATCTGTATATTCAGTGTATAGGCATGCGAGGTCAGGGAGACAGGCAGTGGGGCGTGTAGTGTGGAGGAGGAGATGCCTGTGGGTGCCTTTGTCTGGATCTTTCCCTCCTAGTGAATGGAACACCCAAGGCCAGCGTCAGTGTCAGGACATTTCCCACTCCCGTACCTACTGATGCAGAAGAGGGGAGGGATCCTGATATCAGAGTGGTTCATCTGCCAAGGCAATGATGGAATTCCTTAGCATAGAAATTTTTTGATCTGTGAACAGCAGAATCCAGCCTGTTGGGTTTCCTTGCTTTGTACTTGCCAAAGTATTAAACAGTTCAGAACCTCTGGGTATAAAGAAAAGAAATTGAGTTGCTGTACTTTCATCCCATTCCTCTACCCAGAGGTACTACATATCTAAATTTTTCACCAAATCAGAGAAATACACATCCACACTCTTTCACTCAGAGAGAAAGAAAGGAAAAATATTAGATATGTAAATACCTTTTCACGTTACACATGTCTTGGGCTTCCCTGGTAGCTCAGACAGTAAAGCGTCTGCCCGCAATGTGGGAGACTTGGGTTCGATCCCTGGGTCAGGAAGAGACCCTGAAGAAGGAAATGACAACCCACTCCAGTACTCTTGCCTGGAAAATAGGCTACAGTCCATGAGGTTGCAAAAAGTCAGACATGACTGAGTGACTTCACTTTCACTTTCACTACATATGTCTTGGAAGTGGGTAGATCTGCATTTGCTTACATACAGAGATGTTCAAGACATATTATTAAATGGAGGAAAAAGGCAAGATGCCAAACAGTATACACAAAATGATTCCATTTTTGCAAATTTAAAAGAGTATTTGCAAAAATGGAATCATTGATATATTGATGTATGTATTGATATATTCAGAACAATTACATGTGAAATTAGCAATAGTGGTTGGGTGGAAAGCTAAATGTTTCTTTTTAAACTTTTTGTATTAATCAAAGTTTTTCTTTGTCCAATTTAAACATTACCTTTATATTTTAAAAAGATATTTATTTATTTTTGGCTGTGTTGAGTCCTCGTTGCTGCACGAAGCCTTTCTCCAGTTGAGGCGAGTGGGGACTACTTTTCGTTGAGGTGAGAGGGCTTCTCATTTCAGATTCTCTTGTTGCAGAGCACAGGCTGTAGGGCACGGGCTTCAGTAGTTGTGGTGTCCCACAGTATGTGGAATTTTCCTGGACCAGGGATGGAACCTGTGTGCCCTGCATCGGCAGGCAGATTCTTAACCACTGTACCACTGGGGAAGTCCAAACACTACCTTTAATTCAAACTTTCTTTCTACTTGGGAGTGGACAGACAGTACCTGGGTGGGGAGAAAACACTATGTCTTCAAAATCTTTCCTTGTCAGTGTATATAGATCTACTTTGTTCTTTGTATTGGGGCATAGTGATCCTTGGTAAGCCTGTATCATGATTTATTTAAACTCTAATGGACATTTTCTGTGTGTGTGTTCGTGTGCGTGTGTGTGTGTGTGTGTGTGTGTGTGTGCGTGCTCCATCATGTCTGACTCTTTGTGACCCCAGAGACTGTAACCTGCCAGGCTCCTCTGCCCACGGAATTTTCTAGGCAAGAATACTGCTGCAGGTTGTCATTTCCTACTCCAGGGGCTCTTCCTGACCCAGGGATCGAACCTAAATCTTTTGTATCTCCTGCACTGGCAGGTGGGTTCTTTACCATTAGCTTTTTAGATATTTCTAATTTCAGAGGAGAATGTGCATAATGCATTATTAAATATCCTTGAACATTAATTATTTTGCACATGTGAACCATTTCTATAATATAGTGTAACTGATCTTGCATAAATGGAGAAGTTTGGAATTATGAGTTGGTGGGCGTGTATTTCATTTCGCTCTGTAAAAATGTTGTACTAGTTTATATTCCTACCAACTGTATCTGAGTACATATTCTTTCATACCTTGCCTGCTCTGAATATTAGCTGGATAAAATCTTTAAAGTTTCTGCATTAAAAAATTTTGAGATTCTTTTCAAAAGAAGCTAATATTTTTGTCCAGATGCACTGAAGAAATACTAATAATACTTAAGGTGGTTTCTTCAATTTTCTGTGCACGGCAAGCTTTTTGATATAACCAAAAAGAAAATATATGAAGGGAATATCTGCTCAGATGTGTTCTTTTCTTTCTGGGGACTCTATCCTGTAGTCACATTGACTCAGCAAGTTTGTTACAGCCAATTCATTAGAACAAGTAAACGAGCATCATTGCCACATCTAAGATATGACCCGGCCCTGCCATCTGGGCAGTAAGGACTAATCGTGTGGGTGATAGGCAGCCTCCCATTTCCATTTTGAGTAACTTCAGAATATTACATGAAATCATTTGCATTTCCAGTCATATCATTTATTTTATATTACTAAAACAGTTACTCAAATTATTTACATTCATTTTAGCCTTTTTCTCCCTACCTCTCCCTGTTTTTATGTATTTTAAGACAGCTTTGTTGAGATATAATTCACATACCATGCCACTCACCCATTGTAATGTACAGTTCTATGGCTTTTAAGGACAGAGGGTGACAGCTAAGGGGTACAGAGTTTCTTTGGGGAGTAATGAAGATATTTTAAGATTATTATAGCGATCGTGGTATAAATCTGTAAATAAACCTGGGCTCTACCCAGGGGAGCACTTTAGGAAATTCAGGGCTACCAGCCAAAGCCAGAGCAGTACATGTCATACTAAGGGGCACAGGCAAAACCCCCCGACTGTCTTTTCTAAGCATCTGAGTCATAAGAGAACACGAGTGCGTGCTTAGATCAGGAAGAAGCTCGTGCTTCCAGAGTGTAGCATGGAGGGACTCTGAACTCTGTGAGCAAAGTGACTAATAGCTGTTGAGTAGCCACCAAACGCTGACCCTGATGCTGGCAGCACACCACAGTTTTGCAAAACACTTCCCAGCTAGAAATGGTCACAGTCCGTGTCCAGTGCAGTCCCTCTGGGGATGTCTGTGGCTTTCATGGCTCTTTAATTCAGATCCTTTTGTTCTCAAAAACCTTTGCTTACAAATGAAACAGATGAGCTTCAGGTACAGCAGGACTCTGACTTTTCTCTAGTTAAAGGCATAATCCCCTACGAGATACACTTATTCCCGGTGCAGTAGAGTGACTAATTAACTGAGGCCTGGCCAGTAGTTACTGTGAAATGGTCACTAAAATTGTGAGATTCAGTTTGAGGACCTGTAAGGGACACCATTTGTTACTAATGTGAGGTCAGCACATTAGAGTTACTGGTAACATAGTTGTTTGATTTTGCAAATTTGGCACACCATTTTTGACAAATTAAAACAGCGATTTCTCTTTGGTCTCGTGAATGTGCAGGGGTGGGAATGGACATTGATGAGTCGGGGTTAATGCAGGGGAGGAATTGATGGAGGGAAAGTCATTGGCCTGGGAGCCAGAGACCTAGGTTCTGAGTCAAACCCTCAAGTGTGAGTTTGAGAATGTGGAGATTTAGAAACATATTTCATCAATCTTGCTTGTTTAATATGCAGTTTTAGTTTTTATTTTGCAAGCTTGATTTGAACTGAATTTTAGCTGATCATCTTTATTCTGTAAACAGTCCTTCGAACTACCCAAACTTCGTGCTGGGAAGGATCAAGGGCAAGAAGAGAAGGAAGGGACAGAGGGATGAAATGGTTGGATGGCATCACCGACTTAAGTCTGAGCAAAGGACAAGGAAGACTGGCATACTCTAGTCTGTGGGCTCTCTAAAAGTCAAATACGATTTAGACAGTAAAGAGCAAAGTTCAGGAAGTGCTTTCCCCTCGTCATACACTAGATGGCACTATAGGTGAGGCAAATCGATTTACCAAAAAAGCCTTGGATAACCAAGATTAATTTTGGTAAATTAGAAAAACTTAGCACTACAGGATACTTCTATTTTCTGGGAAACAGAAGAGTTACCTTGAGAAGCCTTAAGATAGCAGCCCTCTAAGACACTAAAATTATGCCCACAGATTAGAAAGCAGTGGAAGCAGATAATTGAATGAAGATATTATGAAATAGCTGCATTATACCTAAGCTCTTACTTTGATATGAACTTTTTTTGGGGAAGAGAAATTACATACTGTGAAATAAAAGTAGTCACAAGAAATAAATGTTGAAAAATATGAAAACCTAAACCTAGAGTCTGTTATACAGAGTGAAGTAAAGAGAAAAACAAATATCATATATATTTATTAAGTTAGCTACTCAGTCGGGTCCGACTCTTTGTGACCCCATGGACTGTAGCCCACCAGGCTCCTCTGTCCATGGAATTCTCCAGGCAAGAATACTGGAGTGGGGTGCCATTCCTTTCTCCAGGGGATCTTTCCAACCCAGGTATCGAACCCAGGTCTCCCACCTTGCAGGCAGATTCTTTACTGACTGAGCCACCAGGGAAGCCAAAAATATTTACTCATGATCACATTTTAACGAACTGAAGAGTCTATTACTAAGAGAATAAATAAGCATTGTGTGAATTTAACTTTTGTGTGTGTGTTAGTCCCTCAGTCGTGTCTGACTCTTTGCGACCTGGCAAACTAACCTGCCAGGCTTCTCTGTCCATGGAATTCTCCAGGCATATGTATATATACACACACACACACACACACACACACACACACACACACAATATGTATATGTACCCAATATCTAAACGATATACTCTAGAAGAATAGTACTGATGAACTCGTCTACAGGGAAGAAATGGAGACGCAGACCTAGAGAATGGACTTATGGACCCAGCTGGGGATGGAGAGGCTAGGAGAAATAGAGAAAGTAACATTGACATGTGTTCACCATCGTGTGTGAAATAGATAACTAGCAGGAAATTGCCCTATAACGCAGAGAACCCAGCCTGGTGCTCTGTGACGACCTCGAGGGGTGGGATGGGGAGAGAGAGGCTTTAGAGAGGGGAGATGTGTAAAATTATGACTGATTCATACTGATGTACAGCAGCAACCACCACAACGTTGTAAAGTAATTATCCTCCAATAAAAAAGTTAATTATCCTCCAATAAAAGCAATTATCTTCCAATAAAAAAGCCCTTCCGCTTTAGTATAGCGGTGAGTATCTGCACCTGTCATGTGGGAGACGGGGGGTTTGATTCCCCGACAGGGAGGCTGTATACATTTAAAGGACTTCCCTGTAACTCAAACAGTAAAGAATCTGCCTGCGATGCAGGAGACCAGTGTTCGATCCCTGGGTTGGGAAGATCCTCTGGAGAAGGGAATGGCAATCCACTCCAGTGTTCTTGCCTCGATAATTCCATGGACAGAGAAGCCTGGCAGGTTATTTTGTGGGGTCATAAAGAGTCAGACATGACTGAGGGACTAACACACACACAAAAGTTAAGTTAAGAGAATGTGTCACACGATGTTTATTCATTTTGTTAGTAATAGACTCTTCAGATCTTTAAAATGTGATCATGAGTAAATATTTTTGAATATTAAAAAATGTGAAAATGATCCACAGTGTTTTTTTAAGGATGTATGGTAGGCTTCCTTGATAGCTCAGTTGGTAAAGAATCCTGCAATGCAGGAGACCCTGGTTCGATTCCTGGGTCAGGAAAGTCCCCTGGAGAAGGGAAAGGCTACCAACTCCAGTATTCTGGCCTGGAGAATTCCATGGATTATATAGTCCACTGGGTCACAGTCGGACACAACAGAGCGACCTTCACTTTCACATAGTTGGTAAAACCATAAAGAAAAAGGGTATGCTGAGCATAAAAATTGGGATGGACGCTACCTCTGGTGGGAGGAGGGGAAACGTCTGAAAGGAACAGTGAGGGGGTTTCTAAGACACAGAATGTGCTCTGGGCTGTAACCAGGGTGAAGCCTGTTATTATTATATTATTAAAAAGGAATGGATGTTTTATACTCTTCTATATGAATTATATATTTCATAATAACAGATAAAAGCATAGCAAAGATTACTGTAATTCCCTTCTTGATTCTTTATCTTGCCTTGGTAAGTTGCTTTCCAGTTTTTTAACTCACCCTGATGCTACAGATTTCTTCAAGGACAGAGGGGGAGATGTACCCAGGGTCATTTTTAAAGAGTGGCATGTCATCTGCTTTTAAAACTCTCTTAATGTTATCAGATCTGTCCCTGAGGGCAAACTTGGACTTTAGAAACAGTCAAAGCTGCTAATAAAGTGTGTTCTTAAATTTGGTGAGGCCCAACTTCAAACAAGAGGACTCTCCAACAGCTGAGGGGTGATTAAGTTATGATGCTTTCTATGCAGTCATTAAAACTTTTAATAACTGGGACAAATATTTACAAAGTATTTTTAAGGAAAAAAACACAGCTAATCAAAACACATGAGAAGCCTATTTTGTAAGAAGATGGAAAGAATGTAACCAAAATATCTTATTTTTTGTGCATTTATTAATTGTTCCAGTTTTCTACAGGACCACATATTATTTTTGTAAATGTGGGCTAAGGGAGGATGAAGTGAAGTGAAGTTGCTCAGTCGTGTCCGACTCCTTGCTACCCCCTGGACTATAGCCCACCAGGCTCCACCGTCCATGGGATTTTCCAGGCAAGAGTACTGGAGTGGGTTGCCATTTCCTTCTCCAGGGGATCTTCCTGATCCAGGGATCAAACTCAGGTCTCCTGCATTGCAGACAGATGCTTTACCATCTGAGCTAACAGGGATGAATCTTCATTGAAGATGATTTTAAAAGAAAAAGAAGAGTTTCAGAAATGTTTTGAGCAATGGAATAAAAGCATGACCTACTAACGTGACTATTTTGAAGGGTGACTCAGTTTAAATATACTGAGTGGGCCAAAAATTTCCTTCAATTTTAAAGTAAAAATAAAAGACATATTTTTCATTTTCACCAGGAACTTTATTGAACAATGTACTCACTGTTTTCTTCCACTACCTTCTGCCATTTTCCAGACAACTTCATAATTCCATATTCCCCAAACTGAAAAAGAAGAGTTTCAGAAATGTTTTGAGCAATGGAATAAAAGCATGACCTACTAACGTGACTATTTTGAGGGTGACTCAGTTTAAATATACTGAGTGGGCCAAAAATTTCCTTCAATTTTAAAGTAAAAATAAAAGACATATTTTTCATTTTCACCAGGAACTTTATTGAACAATGTACTCACTGTTTTCTTCCACTACCTTCTGCCATTTTCCAGACAACTTCATAATTCCATATTCCCCAAACTTTTTCTCTTTTTGAGCAAAAAACTCTTTTAGGTGCTTTTTACAGTTTTAAGAAGTTGAATTTTTTTCTATTAAGAGAATTTTGTAAAGACCAAAATAAATAGAAATCCAAAGGTACAATGTCTGGTGAATACATTGGATGAATCAGAACTCCCCAGCCAAGCTCTAATAGTTTTTGCCTGCTCATGAGAGAAATATGTGGTCTTTTGTTATCTTGATGGAAGATTATGTGTTTTCTGTTGACTGATGCTGGACACTTTTTGCTGAGTGCTGCTTTCAGTTGGTCTAATTGGGAGCAGTACTTTGGAGTTTTTTGCTAGGTTTTTGACAAGGAGCTCTTAATAAAGGACTTCCTTTCGATCCCACCATATACTCAACAGCACCTTCTTTGGTTGAAGACGGGCCTTTAGTATGGTAGAGGGTGATTCATTTCACTTGCCCCACGATTTCTTCCGTTCTACATTATTGTACAGTATCCATTTTTCATTGCCTGTCACAGTTTGTTTTTTTAAATGGACAGTTTTCATTACATTTAAGTAGAGAATTGCATGCAGAAATATGGGCAAGAAGGTTTTTTTTCCACTTGACTTATGTGGAACCTAATCATCAAAGTGATTAGCATAACCAAGCTAGTGCAAATAATTTTCAATGTTTGATTTGGATATTTTGAGTATATCCACTGTCTCCTCTATGATATAACATTGATAGTTCGCAATTAATGTCTTGATTTGATCTCTATCAACTTCAACTGGTCTACTTGACTGTGGAGCATCGTCTAGCAAAAAACTCCACAAAGCACATTTGACATGTTTTTTCACCTTCTCCAAACACTTCAAAAATCTTTTTTATTTGTTTCAGTTGAGTTTTTACCCTTCTCAAAATAATAAAGCATAACATGCCAAAAATGTTGCTTTTCTCATACATCAATATTAAAATGGCTATACAAAAATTCACCAATTTTGATGCTTTTAAAAAAAAATTGCACACTGATGACTGCTGTTAAAATACAGTCTGACAAAATTGTTTCCAATGAAGTTAAAGACGATTGAGTGCTATTTAGATCCAGTTTACACACACACACACAAAAAGAACGAACTTTTGGCCAACCCAGTATTATATATGATATATTTGTTTAAAAATCAATTCATATTAAAAAAAGATTTTCTTTAAAAAGCAGTTTTGGGTTCACAGAAAAATTGAGTGGAAAGTTCAGAGAATTTGCGTATATCTCCCACCTCACATGTCCACAACTCCCGCATCATCAGTATCTTGCATCAGATGAATCTACTTTGACATGTCTTTATCACTCAGAGTACATAGTTTGCATTGCATTAAAAGTCACTTTGGTGCACACCCTATCGGTTATGACAACGTGGCTACCTTAATAGTGTCATGTAGAATAGTTCACTGCTCTGAAAGCTTCTGTGTTCTGTCTCCCTGTCTCTCCCCACCACTGATCTTCCTACTGTCTTCATAGTTTTGCTTTTTTTCCAGAATGTCACACAGGTGAAATTATACATTATGAAACTGTTGATATAAATAATCAATAAACAACCTATAATAGGAATGAAGTGAAATGTTAGTTGCTCAATCGTGTCTGACTCTTTGCGACCCCATGGACTGTGGAATGCTGTAGGCAAGAATGCATGTAGGTAAGAATGCTGGAGTGGATTGCCATTTCCTTCTCCAGGGGATCTTCCCAACTCAGGGATCGAATCCTGGTCTCCTGCATTGCAGGCAGATTCTTTACTGTCTGAGCCACCTGGCCAATCCCATAATAAGAGTTCAGTTCAGTTCAGTCGTTCGGTCCTGTCTGACTCTTTGCGACCCCATGAATAGCAGCACACCAGGCCTCCCTGTTCATCACCATCTCCTGGAGTTCACCCAGACTCACGTCCATCTAGTCCATGATGCCATCCAGCCATCTCATCCTC
>SJYC01136909.1:0-27161 GCA_006408675.1 Madoqua kirkii
AAGGGTGGCGGGGGTGGGGGGGGGAGACGGTTCTCCTGAGTGGTTTGTTTGACCTTATCTCCACAATTAAAAAAAATTTTTTTTTTTAGTTGAAGGATACTTGATTTACAATAGTGTATTGCTGCTGCTGCTAAGTCGCTTCAGTCGTGTCTGACTCTGTGTGACCCCACAGACATCTGCTCAGCAGGCTCCCCCTAGGATTCTCCAGGCAAGAACACGAGTGGGTTGCCATTTCCTTCTCACATCATCTCCATGTTTGTGCAGGGTCTGGGTGGGATTCTGGGTGAATTTAAGGGCTTCCCTGATGGCTCAGTGGTAAAGAATCTGCCTGCCAATGCGGGAGTTGCAGGTTTGATCCCTCAGTCTCAAACATCCCCTGGAGAAGGAAGTAGCAACCCACTCTGGTATTTTTGCCTGGGAAATCTCACGGACAGAGGACCCTGGCAAACTACAGTCCATAAGGTTGCAAAAGAGTTTATCTTTTAACATCACTTTCCTTCACTTGGTCCAAATAAATGTGTATATATTTGTTCCTTTAGTGAGAAGCAATAAAATGCCAATTAGTTTGGCAGTAAGAAGTGAACTAGTCAAGTGCAATCCCAATTGAGATCATTGTACCTTCAGTTTACAATTGAGAAGGCAGCTCTGAGAAGAAAATAACAATGAAAAAACAACTTTATATATCCTCAGAGACCCCAAACTACCTTGCAGGCTTTAAGTTATGCTTCTTGCTTTTGACAGGTTACAATTACCTTCAAGGGTTTACTGCTATACAAGGAGTGTTATATTTCATTGTCATCCCATCTGCATTTTCTTTTTTGTTCACAGTGCGAGATGAGGACAGAAGCACGACGAAAAAATCTTCTGATTTTGATTTTGCATTACTTAACACAAGAAGGGTATGTTACATTACAGATACTTACAGAGATGTTTCCTCTCTTTCTCTGACCTCTGCTTTTCCAGATACAAACACTTTTAAAAGCAAGTAATAACTTTTTTTAGAGCAGTTTTCGATTTACTACAAATTGAGCAGAAATTTCTGGTATATGGGCAAGAACTCCCATATTTCAGCAATCGCCCACCCTGCCTAGTGTTCCCTGTTACAGCTTACATCGATGTGGTACGTTTATTGCACTTGATGAGTCGATATTGATATATTATTACTAAAGTCTGTAGTTTATGTCAAGTTCACCTTTGTGTCATATAGTTCTACAAGTTTTGACAAAGACATGATGTCACATATCCACCCTTGTAGAATCGTAGAGAATAGCTTCTCTGCTCAAAAAATCTCTTGTGCCGTACCTGTCAATGTCCCAACCCCACCTTCAGCAACCTAGACACATATTTTTATTGTCTCATTTGTCTAGATATTTTTCACATTGTGCATTTAAAAAAATTTTATTAACAAAGCTTCCCAGTTCATGGGATACTTGCCCTTTCCCATTTAGGTTTGAAGATGGTGCAGGCCTTTTAATAAGGTTTCTGAAGTCCCATTGCTGGCACACAAAGACAGCTTTCTTACTCCTCGGTTTTCCTTCCCTCAAAGTAAAGGTTTTGCATTTACCTGGATGACTTGTACTCAACTCTCTTTCCTGAGGAAATTGGGAAGCGTTTGAGTTTGGCCACCTACCTCATTTAAAAATGTGCGAGCATTGGAGAAGGAAATGGCAACCCACTCCAGTACTCCTGCCTGGAGAATTCCATGGACAGAGGAGCCTGGCGGGCTATAGTCCATGGGGTCACGCGACTGTGCAACTAGAAAAAAAATGTGTGAGCGCTTACAATGAAGGCTGCTGGTATGCTGGGTGTTGGGAGAGGAAGAGAGACTACAAAGTATCTGAAAGCTCCTCTTTTTATTTTTTATTTTATTTTGACTGGTGCACAGCACTGCATGTGGGATCTTAGTTCCCCAACAAGGGATCAAACCCTCGCCCCCTGCATTGGAAACTCAGAGTCTTAACCACTGGTCCACCAGGGAAGGCCCTGAAGGCTACTCTTTAGAGTTTCCTTTCCTTTTAATTTTCAGCCTGGAAGAAAATATTCATGTTTCAGGGTTAGGGCTGAAAACATTTGCGTTAAAGCAGTGGTTCTCAACCTGGAGAACTACTGAGAGGATATTTGGCAGCATCTGGAGTCCTTCTGAGTGGTGTACTGGCATCTAGTGGGAAGAGGCGGGGATGCTGCTGAACGCCCTTCAGATGCACAGGACAACCCCAAATGTCAATCACACCCTGATGGAGAAACTTTTCCTTAGAGCACAAAGAACCAGCCGACTGCTGGTATTTTCCTGAAAGACTGAATGAGCATCTCTTCCTCCGATAAATGTCATAGCTGTCCATGAAATAGATCTACTGTAGCTGAGAGTCTAGTAACCCTCCTGTTGAGGTAGGAAGGCAAACTGGAGGGTAGGAGGTGGCTGGCATGGAAGAGAGAGCTGATGCTTGTTTCTCTGATCTGCGCCAGCAGCAGCTATTTTAAATAAATAAATCTAGCGCCCTCCCATGGAGAAGGCAATGGCACCCCACTCCAGTACTCTTGCCTGGAAAATACCATGGACAGAGGAGCCTGGTGGGCTGCAGTCTATGGGATCACACAGAGTCGGACACGATTGAAGTGACTTAGCAGCAGCAGCAGCAGCAGCAGCAGCAGCAGCAGCAGCAGCAGCGCCCTCCCAAGGGGAATGACCGACCGTTCTAGAGACCTTGAAGAATTTTTCTTTTAGGCTCTAAGGGCAGTAGTATTAGGGTCTCCTTTTTGCATTTGAAGAAATTGAGGCTTAGGGACATCTAGGAACTTGCTGGAAGTCTGCTGGGACTAAGTGGGGGCATTTTGCAGGCCTGTCTCGCCCCCAAAGTCTTTCAGGTCTGATTCCTCTGCCCTGGTGTGGAAGACTTGTTTTTGTTTGAGGATTACCTCAGGAAAATCAAAATGTATGTGTGGCATATTTTTTGTTAAAAAAAAAAGATAGCTTTTTAAAAGTCAGAAAATGAAATTTCTGCAACTGCAGTAAAGCATTCTTTTGTTATTGAAAGATTTGGATTTTTATTGTGGAGGTTTTTTTTTTTTTGCCAAAATTTCAAAGGCATCCTTTTTGGTGATGGATTATAACACAGCATTTTTGAAAAACTTTTTATCTTATATTGGAGTATAGCAGATTAACAAAGTTGTGATAGTTTCAGGTGAACATCGAAGGGGACTCAGCCTTCTGTTACACATATCTCCAATCTCCCTAGACTCCTCTCCTGCCCAGGGTGCCACATAACCCTGGGCAGAGTTCCGTGTGCCGTACAGTATGTCCTTGTTGGTTGTCCATTTTAAATATAGCAGTGTGTACATGTCCATCCCAAACTCCCAAAGTATCCCTCTTGCCTTCCCCCCAGCAGCCATAAGTTGGTTCACTAAGTCAACAACAGCATTTACAGATCTTTTTGTTTACTTATTTGTTCTGGCCCCATTGAGTCTTCATTGCTTTGGGAGGGCTTTCTCTACTTGCGGCAAGCAGGGGCTCCTCTTTGTTGCGGTGCATGAGCTTTTCACGAAAGTGGCTTCTTGTGTTGCAGAGGAGGCTTCAGTCATTGTCAGTATTTGTGGCGCACGGGCTTTGTTGCCCCATGGCACGTGGAATCTTCCCAGAGCAGGAATCAAGCCTGAGTCCCCTGCATTGGCAGGCAGATCCTTATCCCACTGTGCCACCAGGGAAGTCCCAGCAATTTTTTTTTTAAACAGCACTTTTGAACAAATTCTGTTACTGAGTAATATGATTTCTCCCCTGGACTGACCACAGTAGATCTTCAATGAGAAAATGTGGCCTTTCTCATAATACCTTAACATCAAAATTTTGGAAATGGCCTTTTTTGTCATGGTAAACATGATGAACATGGTAAACATCACTGCAGATGGTGACTGCAGCCATGAAATGAAAAGACACTTACTCCTTGGAAGGTCAGTTATGGCCAACCTAGACAGCATATTAAAACACAGAGACATTACTTTGTCAACAAAGGTCTGCCTAGTCAAAGGTATGTTTTTTCCAGTAGTCATGTAAGGGTGTGAGAGTTGGAAAGAAAGCTGAGCACCAAAGAATTGATGCTTTTGAACTGTGGTGTTGGAGAAGACTCTTGAGAGTCCCTTGGACTGCGAGGAGATCCAACCAGTCCATCCTAAAGGAGATCAGTTCTGAGTGTTCATTGGAAGGACTGATGTTGAAGCTGAAACTCCAATACTTTGCCCGCCTCATGCGAAGAGCTGACTCATTTGAAAAGACCCTGACGCTGGGAAAGATTGAAGGTGGGAAGAGAAGGGGATGACACAGGATGAGATGGCTGGATGGCATCACCGACTAGGTGATGGATATGAGTTTGTGTGAACTCTGGGAGTTTTTGATGGACAGGGAGGCCTGGTGTGCAGCGGTCCATGGGGTCGTAAAGAGTCAGACATGACTAAGAGACTGAACTGAACTGAATCACGGTGAACTACGTCATCTTTAGCAAATATTTTTTAGTCCACTTACTTTGAAACACAGTTTTATCAGACACTTCTCTTTTTGGTGTTGGGGGTTTAAATTTCATTGAGAAAATGGCTCATTCTTTCCACATCATCACCACTCTCTGGCCAGAGAAATGAATCCCTGGCCCCCATGCCTAGTTGGCAGGCAGACCAATCAGGCGACGCTCAGCTGCTAAATCTCTGTGTCCCCACGTAGCAAGGGAGTGGACACCAGAGCCAGAGAAGAGCAATCGACGAGCCAGGCAGCCTGCGTGTGGGCAGTGGGTTGCTCTGCACTTTTCACCATTCGTTGATGGAAGGCACTTCCAAGGGCAGCGTAGTGCCAAGTGTCTGCTCTAAAACCAGGGCTGGTGGGTTGGTGTGGCAGGAAGGGCTTGCAGGGTAGAAACACAGACTCGGGAGCCAGTATTGTTGCTGTTCAGTCGCTAAGTCGTGTCCGACTCTTTGTCACCTATGGGCTGCAGCACACCAGGCTTCCCTATCCTTCACTATCTCTGGAGTTTGTTCAAACTCATGTCCACTGAGTCAGTGATGCTATCCAACCATCTCATCCTCTGTCAGGCCCTTCTCCTGATGCCCTCAATCTTTCCCAGCATCAGGGTCTTTTCCAATCAGTCAGCTCTTTGCATCAGGTGGACAGAGTATTGGAGCTTCAGCTTCAGCATCAATCCTTCCAATGAATATTCAGGGTTTATTTCCTTTAAAAATGACTGGATTGACTGATTCGATCTCCTTGTGTCCAAGAGACTCTCAAAAACCTTCTCCAGCACCACAATTCAAAAGCGTCAGTTCTTCAGTGCTCAGTCTTCTTTATGATCCAGCTCTCACATCACGACTGAAAAAACCATGGCTCTGACTATAGGACCTTTGTTGGCAAAGCGATGTCTGCTTTTAAATACTCTGTCTAGGTTTGTCATAGCGTTTCTTTTAAGGAGCAAACTTCTTTTAATTTCATGGCTTTAGTCACCATCCGCAGTGATTTTGGAGCCCAAGAAAATAAAATATGCCATTGTTTCCACATTTTCTCCATTTATTTGCCATGAGGTGATGGGAGCAGATAGCATCATCTTGGTGCTTTGAATGTTGACTTTTAAGCCAGCTTTTTCACTCTCCTCTTTTACCTTCATCAAGAGGCTCTGTCTTAATGCAGGAGCCCATCTGCCTTGGTTCAAATGCCCATTCTACTCTTTGCTAACCAGTGACCTTGGGCAATCTACTTACTTTCTTTGTCCCTCAGTTCCCTTGCTTGTAAAATGGAGCAATGGAAGATAATGAGTGTCAGGCACATGTTTTTATTATGAGGATTAAATATATGACATGCTTAGAATAACACCTGACACCAAATGAGCATATATGAGTCCTTGCTTACTTTTACTGTGGAGGAGGTATGAGCTGGGTTTTATTCTTCTAATACACAACCTGATCAGCAAAGGACTTAAAGCAGTTAAAAATGTGGGTTTGGCCCATTTTTCATTATCTTTTGATAAAAATCTCAGCTCCATTCAAAAAACTCTGAGCTAAATTACCTCAAGACAGTGTTTTCTAGCGCCTGGAACTCTACAACAGTCATTCTGCGGAATGTTATTGATATGACTTCAAATGAGCTTTATGGTCAAGTAAGCTTGGCAAACATTGGGTTCAGTTTAGTTCAGTTCAGTCACTCAGGTGGGTCCGAATCTTTGTGATCCCATGAATCGCAGCATGCCAGGCCTCCCTGTCCATCACCAGCTCTCATGTCCATCGAGTGATGCCATCCAGCCATCTCATCCTTTGTCATCCCTTCTCCTCCTGCCCCCAATCCCCCCCCAGTATCAGAGTCTTTTCCAATCAGTCAACTCTTCACATGAGGTGGCCAAAGTACTGGAGTTTCAGCTTTAGCATCATTCCTTCCAAAGAAATCCCAGGGCTGATCTCCTTCAGAATGGACTGGTTGGATCTCCTTGCAGTCCAAGGGACTCTCAAGAGTCTTCTTCAACACCACAGTTCTAAAGCATCAATTCTTCGGCACTCAGCTTTCTTCACAGTCTGACTCTCATATCTATACATGACCACAGGAAAAACCATAGCCTTGACTAGATGGACCTTTGTTGGAAAAGTAATGTCTCTGCTTTTGAATATGCTATCTAGGTTGGTCATAACTTTCCTTCCAAGGAGTAAGCGTCTTTTAATTTCATGGCTGCAGTCACCATCTGCAGTGATTTTGGAGCCCCCCAAAATGAAGTCTGACACTGTTTCCACTGTTTCCCCATCTATTTCCCATGAAGTGATGAGAGCAGATGCCATGATCTTCGTTTTCTGAATGTTGAGCTTTAAGCCAACTTTTTCACTCTCCTCTTTCACTTTCATTAAGAGGCTTTTTAGTTCCTCTTCACTTTCTGCCATAAGGGTGGTGTCATCTCTGCATATCTGAGGTTTATTGATATTTCTCCTGGCAATCTTTAGGGACTAGTTTTTCATGGAACACTCTGAGAAATGCTGCCTTCACAGATTCACTGACCCTGTCAACCTGAACTCACCTAATAGGAACCCAACACCATGAGCATTGTATTAATAGATGCTTGATGAGTGTTATCTGAACAGCCATCGAGGAACTTACTAGCAGGTAGATGGGTGAAATAATTGGAAAGAAAGACACAGCCGTCCACACAGGTAATTACTGTTTTTTTTGTTTTGTTTTGTTTTCTAGAAACTTATCAGAAAGGAGAACTGTGAAAACAAACAGACCAATGTCACATAGCTATCCTTTCTCCTGCAGGTGCTATTAAGGCCTCAAGAATCGACTGTTTACAAAGCATGTATTTCCCTTTTCTGCCACGAGATGGCCTCTTGCATCTGTAATTGGTAGAAGTTATGCTAAAGTTGATCATTTCCAGAGACCTGCTGGGAAAGGGAGAAATGAATAAATTATCAAGTTGAAAAATGTTTAAGGACATATTAGCGTCACGAAAGTAGACCTGCCTTTAACGGAAAGCTGAGAGGATTGATTTTTGTGTATTAAAATAAATAGAGAAAGCGTTGTAGGGAAGGCCATGCGAGCTGGTCCTGAAAGATGAATAAAATGTGGATAGACAGTTGAGATGGACAAGGATGTTTCAGACAGGGGCACAGAGCAAGCAGGGGCAGGGCATAAGTGAACCACTAGGTAAACAAAGAGCAGAGATCAGATGCATGAGGGAGAGTTAGTGAGAGCAGACAGTGAGGGGTCATGGCTGGGTTCCTCTAGCTCCGCACGTGTGCCTGCTCTGGCCCCAGTGCCTATTACCAGCCTCTCCGGCATCTTTCCTACTATGGCTTTCTCCTTACTGCTCATACCTCTTTTTAAAGTCCTGTCCTGTCACTCTGTTGGTTAAGAATTTCCAGTAGCTCCTCCTACCAACTCTGTTGAATCGAGACCTCGTTCAAGCCCAAACAATGGAATTGGAGCACAGAGACCTAGCTCTGGGGACTTGCCTGGTGGCCCAGTGGTAAGACTTTGCGCTCCCAGTGCAGGGGGGTGCAAGTTCAATCCCTGGTAGGGGAACTATGATCCCACATGCTCCATGGAATGGCAAAGAAAGTAAAATCCTGTTTTCCTGATCAATTAGTTTAGAAAATATGGGGCCTGCCATCATCTATTGTTATCATTTTTAAGCCCAAACTCTATGATCCTGGAAAATGTTCAGAATGTGATGTCAGGAAAGCAATCTTTATATTCAGGCAATCTCTAATGTATGTCCCTTTTTTTTTTTTAAACGAGTGTATGTATGTAAGTATATGTGTATTTAAGTTGTTTAAAAATGTTTGGAAAGACAGAAAATGTTAACATTGCCTCTTAGTAGTGCAATTTTCTTTTGACTTATATATATTTTCTAATTTTTTCTTAAATGAGCATATATTACATCATACTAAAAAATTATTAATAAAAATGGATTTAGTTTTTTTCTATGTAAAATGGGGTTAAGACATAGGATAGAAGCCTGATGAGCCATTTATAAGTATGGAAGCTGACTGGTCTGATCAGTTCACATTTGCAAATTCTTTAAAATAAGCAAGGTACTGGAAATAGTCATGGCAACCTCTTTTAAGAAAGTTTAGTCCTCTAACTGATCTGAATCTGGAACACAGCGGAACCATGATAAAAAAGGAAAGTTTTCTCCTCTATATGTTCCTAGGTTTGAAATCAAAGAGAAAAAACTCTAACTGGAGTTCGTAATCTGACGTTTTTGGATGAGTTCCTGAAAGTATATGCTAATTTGTACATATTTGCATGTTTTTCAGGAGAGAGTTTTTGGTTTTAAAAGAGGTTGAGGACTCAGATTAAAACCAGAGGGTTTTTCTGCTTTAGGAGGATTGTGAGACAAGGAGCTTGCTTTTATTGCTGAGACCACTTAAGTCAGACGGCCTTCCGACTGACCAGGTTAAAATGAGTGAGGGACCCACGCTGCTGACGCTACGTGCATACAGAGGAAGCTGCTGGTATCATCTGTGACCAGTGAAGAAATGATCAGAAACAGTACATCCAAGCAGATGACATTTTCTTATGCTAAATTTCCTTAGTGATGTCAAGCAACAGATTTTTGGAATCCCCTTCAGAGCACATGACATATTCTTTTTAGCTACTTCAATGATGGCAAGCCTTGCCTATTGTGATTAAACTGGGGTTTTATCACTTGTCAAATGTTACCTGAAATCAGTTCGGTTCAGTCGCTCAGTCGTGTCCAACTCTTTGCGACCCCATGAATCACAGCACACCAGGCCTCCCTGTCCATCACCAACTCCTGGAGTTCACTCAGACTCACATCCATCGAGTCAGTGATGCCACCCAGCCATCTCATCCTCTGTCGTCCCCTTCTCCTCCTGCCCCCAATCCCTCCCAGCATCAGAGTCTTTTCCAATCAGTCAACTCTTCGCATCAGGTGGCCAAAGTACTGGAGTTTCAGCTTTAGCATCATTCCTTCCAAAGAAATCCCAGGGCTGATCTCCTTCAGAATGGACTGGTTGGATCTCCTTGCAGTCCAAGAGACTCTCAAGAGTCTTCTCCAACACCACAGTTCAAAAGCATCAATTCTTCAGCACTCAGCCTTCTTCACAGTCCAACTGTCACATCCATACATGACCACAGGAAAAACCATAGCCTTGACGAGACGGACCTTAGTTGGCAAAGTAATGTCTCTGCTTTTGAATATGCTATCTAGGTTGGTCATAACTTTCCTTCCAGGGAGTAAGCATCTTGAATACTAGTAAATAAAGAAGCAAGCAGTTGGGCAAATAACCATCTTTGGCTAAACATGAATAAAAGTAAATTACAAGATATTTTCTTAGTTGATCTACTTCTTTGACTTTTAAGTACTTTAATTTTTATTTATATATTTACTTGGTCGTGCTATGTCTTAGTTTTGGTGCCTGGAGTCTTCCATCTGCGTTGAGGCATGCGGGATCTTTAGTTAGGCATGTGGGACCTAGTTCCCTGAGCAGGGATCAAACCCAGGCCCCCTGCATTGGGAGTGCAGAGTCTTTAGCTGCTGAACCACTACGGAAGTCCCCAAAATGTTTTGCAAGACAATGTTTGGATATACTTAACCTATGTGGTGGAGCTCTTTACTATACAGGCAAACCTGGTATATTCTAGTTTTTGTTTAATGTACTCTTTAATATACGCTTACTATTTGTATTGAGTTTCTTTGGACTTTGCCTTTATTCTCTTTACCTAGAGTTAATTTTTTTTTCCTTTTTTTGTGAAATGGCCAGATACATTGATGCAGCCAATGCTTTGGAGCAAGAAACCAAAATGGGGTTACGACGCTTTCAAGTTTGTGACAACGTTGATCTTGAAACTATTTTGATGGAATATGAGAGCTATTATTTTGTAAAATTTCAAAAATACCCCAAAATTGTCAAAAAGGCATCAGACACAGGTACATGGCTATTTTCTAGAAGTAAGGCACTATCTCATCTTTAAGTTCCATGTGTCTTTCTCATTTTATTCCCAGATAGAGGATGTCCCCCACTCTCCACTGAAAGAATAGACCAGAAGGATTCTGTAGCCTCTTTTAGATCCAGTGCAGACAATTTAAACATGATCGTCTGGACACTGATGTCCCTTTTTGTCTTGTCTGCATTTGCTTGAGGACTGTATGATTTAGGGCAATGAAAACAAAACCCCAGCGGGTCACAGGTACTTTCTTTCTTTTCTTTGGAGATGGAAAGAGCTGTTGGAAGACAATAAATGACAGAAGACTATTTTCTTGTTGGGAAGACCTATTATCTATCTTGAAAATAACATGAAAATGAGTATTGGTGAGGCTAATAGCTCATGTATAGATAATGAAATGCTTTTGAAAGCCATCAATCCAGATAATGATCAATATAATGCAAAGACCCAGTATAGGTTAGCAGTCAAGGAGGCTGGCTGGAGGAAAGATCTAAAGTTAGGGCCCTGTGTTTTGTAGTGACATTGACTTAGAAGTCGTAAGTGGGGGAAGTAATTATAAACCAAGGGAGATCATTGCCCTGTTTACAAGGCACTTGTTAAGCCACAGACTTTAACATTTCATGTAGGGACCAGGAAACCAAAAGGAACGTCAATTAAAAATAGCCAGGGCTGAATCACAGAGCTGGAAGGGGTCTGAGAGAGCAAGAGAGGTTTCATCTGCGCTGCCTTCCAGTACAGTGTTCATAGCTCTACATCCTTGGCTGGTTGTTGGATCTGAGTTTTGGCAGAAAAAAGCAGAGACTCCTGACTACTGGGCCACAGGACTGTTACTGACATGACTTGATTTTAATGCTAGTTCTAGCTTGGAACCATACTCTTCTGGGATATTGGACACAGTGTCTTTAGTTTAAGGTAAATGGAAAGAGTTTGACTGATAAGTGTTCCATTCTGGTGTCCCAGAAAGTGAGAGTGAAAGTGTTGGTTGCTCACTTGTGTCCAGTTCTTTGCGACCCCATGGTCTGTAGCCCGTCAGGCTCCTCTGTCCATGGAATTCTCCAGGCAGGAATACTGGAGTGGTTGGCCATTCCCTTCTCCAGGGGTCTTCCTGTCCCAAGGATCGAACCCAGGTCTCCTGCCCTGCAGGCAGATTCTTTACTGTCTGAGCCATGTTCCTGGGACCACAGCAAAATAGTGTCAAGTTCATGAAAACTTAATGAAATGGTAACTATAAAGTAGCCCACACTGGAGCTGCCACCGAGTCTGTGGTCTCCCAACACATTTAATATCTTCTGAGGCCTTTGGGGTCTTGGTGTGGAAATGCTTGGGAAGCATGGGCTTCTTTCTCTTCGCTGGTGATTCCATTCCTCTCTAGATGAGACTAGCTTACAGTTTCTGCATGTAGTACAAAATTTAAGAACAATGTAAAAGGACAAACATACCTGAAAAATCACTTTCTCTTAAAAATTTAAATGTCCTTCTCCTTTTGATATTTGTTTTGCCACCGCAGAAAACAGTTTACCTCAAAGAAGTGGAGGGAAGACCAGAAGGTAAAGTAAATGTAATTCATCTTGACCAACTCAACCCTTACGAGTTTGTGGGATCTGTTTCCAGAAGATTCTCCAGTGCGGCTCCATGTCTGCCAAGCAGCAATCTCAGACCATGGTCCTGTGACCCTGGGGGGCCAGCCATGGGCTCCCCTTATGTTACACACGGCCAGGGCGTGGACCACTGTCTGTCCGCTCTCTGCTTTTACCACCAAAAATTGCATCTGCTGATGCTCTGTCTTTCTAGACTAGGTGGTATGAAAAGTATGGACCTCAGAGACCGAAAGATCCAGGTTCAATTCCTGGCTCTGCCACTTACAAGTTTGGAGCAAGAGTCTGACACATAGTGAGTTCCCAGAACATAGTAAGCACCTCCCCAGAAATATTTTTCCTTTCTGAATCGTAAAGGTCATTTCTCTGTGTACCCCAGATCACGTCCTGACAGTCTGGAGGGAATCGGGTCTTTCTCTTCCTCTCCTTTTCTCACACTCATCTTGTGTTTCTTTCTCCAGCTTCTCAAATCCCAGTCTCACGTGGGAGTCGTGGTATCTGACTGGAGCGCCTCTGTCTCCTGACCTATCTGGGTTGACGCTTGCCTCAGTGTCCCCCACGTCCCCCTCCTCCCAATCTGGGCTACATGCCCGTCAGCAGAGCCTGTTCACAAAGTGCCCAGGACCGCACAGCTGCGGGGCATCAAGGCATGTGGCTCTTTGCTGTTACAGGAAAGCCCAGACCTCAGGGGAAAGTGGCAGTGGGCTTCCAGTAGAGACCACACAATCCCTCAGGCCGTGAGCAAAGTTTAAAAACAAAATCTTAGGCCACAGTTAAAAGAAGAAAACTTAGATTGTGATCGTAGGTGAGTCACTGGGCCCTCGAGAGCTTCTGTGCGTCCCGCTGGGTTCCCTGCTCTGTGACTCCAAGTCCCTTGTCCGCAGCCTGAGAGGGAAGGGACTTAACCGCCTCGTCTTTTATTATTTAAAATATAAATTTATTTATTTAAATTGGAGGCTAATTACTTTACAATATTGTATTGGTTTTGCCATACATTAACATGAATCTACCACGAGTATACACGTGTTCCCCATCCTGAACCCCCCTCCCTCCTTCCTCCCCGCACCATCCCTCTGGGTCATCCCAGTGCACCAGCCCCAAGCATCCTGTATCCTGCATTGAACCTGGACTGGCGATTTGTTTCATATATGATATTATACATGTTTCAATGCCATTCTCCCAAGTCATCCCACCCTCTCGCCTCATCTTTTATAAGTGAAGACCTTTGGTATTGTTTAAAGAAGAGCGGCGGAGCCCGAGCCTGCTTCATCTTGACAGTCACGGGGTCCCTCAGCCTGAGGCTACCTTTGCTTTTGTGCTGTTCTTTCCAAACAGTCTCTTTGTTTTCACCAAAGTGTTCTTCTTTCCTTTATAGTTTCCATAAAGCTAGTCAGACTCCGGTAATAAATGATAACTACTTGTGAACAGAAACAGTGAGGAGCATTTTAAGAGGCAGCTTCGGAATGCGTAAGGAAACCTGATTGCTTTTCAGCCGCAGGTTCATCCCTGGAACTGCCTCAGTACTCCGTATCTGGCGGAACGCTCTGGGAGTGACTGTCTGGGAGCGCCTTGCTCCGTTAGCCCTGGAGCAGGGTGGCACGGGCCAGCTAGGGGTTCTTCAGCTCCTTTCTGGGTAGCTGTTTATACACAGCAACCATCGAGGTTGGGTGGCAAATTGTTGGCTGTAAGAGAGAGCTAGAAAAATGATGCATTTGTGTAGAATCTTATACTCTAAACAGTTATTGAAATGAGAGGTTGTGTCATGAGAGGAGGCGGTGGACCCTCTAGCCCCACCTTAGACCTGGGAGGTAGACTGAAGATGGGCAGGGCTGGGCTGGACTGGGTGAGAGGATAGTCCAGATGGATTTGTGCCTGCAGATCTTTCCAGAACTCTCTTTAAGTGCACTGTGTGAGGTGTTTGTGATCTCAGATTCAGTTAACAGGATTTCCTCCAAGGTCTTTGTTCCCTGCCCTAGGGTGATGACCGACAGTTGTCAGAATCTTCCAAAGATCAACCAGCAGAGGCCGCGGTCCAAAACCACGGCGGGAAAGCCTGGGACGCCAGGCCCCTCCACACGGAGCAACCTAAACAGGTCAAGACGGCTTTGCTTGGCGCTAGTCCCATTGCAGGTGGCTGAGAAACAGCCCCAGGGAAATAGTCACATTTATTTGTTCATTGAGGACAGTTTGATTTCGTTCAGTTAAGAGTTTCTTTTAGCACTCGGTGGAGGACTCCTTCCCCCCCACAAACTTTTGGCCGGTCTGAGTGCTGGGTGACAGGCCTTGAGGGGTGAATCCTAGGCGCAGTCAGAGCAAGAGGGCCTGGTTCCCCAAGGCTCAGGTTTCCTCTTGAGGAAGCTGGATGTGCCAGCTCTTCCCATCCCACAGGGTGTCCCTGGGGTCCTAAAGTGTAGGTTGGGGTGGTCTTGGTGTGGCTGGGTTCCAAGTCTCCTGTTGGGTTTCTCCAAGGCACACATGGTGGGTCGCTAACCCAGACATCCACACTGGGCTTTCTTGGGGGAGAGATGGGCAAGCAAGAGGAGAGAGAGCCCGGCAGGTGAGTGAGATCCATGCTGAGAAACTTCGGCCAAGGACAAAACATACCAACCAGGTTTAAAGGAAAGAGAACCAATGGAAATGGTGAAGAGGAAAGGGAAGGATGCATGTCAAAGCGCTCCGGGCGGATAGAAAGTCATTATCTCACAACTCAATTGGTCAGAGGCAATCTCTCATCTTCAAGGGGGCTGTGTGGTCCTGGCCATTGTAGACTGGCTCAGGTGGAAGCAAGGTAAAGCGGGAGAGGGCAGGATGAATCCCACAGGAGGCTGGCTGACTGCTGACTGCTGTGTTTCCAAACTCAGCCATCCCTGGCCACAAACACCTGGTCCCAGGAGAAAAGACAGGTCTGTGAGTGGAGGTCCAGCCATTTCCTCCACTGTTTGTGGGGCTCAGAGCCTGTGGCTTCCTGGGACAGCTCCTCCCACCCAGCACAAGCAGAGTTTATTTGTCTTGTTGGGTCTGCACAAAAGTGGCAGAATCACACATGGAGGTCCCCATTTGCAGAAGGATTTGAAACAACGGGACAGGCAGCTGCAGTCAGCATCTCAAATTGCTTTCTGCCACTGACTTCTCACTTCTCTTCCTCTTTCTCCAGGAGGTTTTCAATCACACTCACAAGGAGAGTGCTGACTTCGGCTTAAGTATATCTGGAATCAACAAAGGCAGAGGAGAAGAAAACGTCCGTCCACAAAAAGTAAGTGGGACTCATGAACCGAACAGTGAATGGGGAATTTCCCTTTTCTTTCTGAAAATGAAAAATTTTGAATGTTACATTTGTTAAACAGGTAAGGTAATATGTGATGATCAAAGGTTGGCTATAGGGTGAACTGGGAAGAGATGGGCTGAGGATGAAACCCTGAGGTCCTGGACCGGGTCTCCCTTCTGGATGGGCGGATTTGAATGAGTGGCTCCATCTCCAAGGGTCTCAGTTTCCCATTTGTAAACTGCGTAGTTTGGAAGAGATGGCTTGGTTCCTTTCAGCTTAAAAGTCCTGTGATTGTAGTGATAAACTGTCTCGCATTATTTAAGGAGTTGTGGCCTCACATTCATTCCTTTCTGCCTGGTCAGTAGGAGTTGACTAGCAGTGTCCCTTTCTCCTTAGAGATATGACTCCAGATCTGAATGCAATTTCATGTGAACTTCAGTTGATAAAAGGTTGATCTTGGCCTCGATAGCTATTTCTACTGCTTTCCTAATGAACTTCATGTCCTGATTCATGCGTAAGAGTCTCTCAGACAGAAAAGACCCAGTTTGGGGAGCTGTAGGCTAAAGGCAGGTAAAAATGTGTCATTTTTAAAAAGCAGCATCGACACCAGTGTGTTTCTCTTGAATGTAACTTTAAGGACTGAATTCCGTTCAGAGTTACCTTTCTTTCTTCGATCCTATGGGACTGCTGACTCACCTCTAGCCAGCGCTTCTCAAGCAAACTAAACTCTGGGTGTGTGTGTCTGGAGGGAAATGGGGAGCATCTCCCTGGAAATCAAGGGGAATTGGCTCCTTTTAGGGCCCCAGTTATATGGGTAATTGCTGGAGGTGACACATTCCAATCAGTGCTGCCCATAAAAAAGTACTTCCCTGCTCACCATTACTGCCTTCATCACATTTTCCAGTCACTTTTGTGCCCAGCCGTGTTGCAGCATAGTTGCTCTTATGAACATCCCACATTGATATGAATGGATATTTCTAATCAGGTCAAGGAAGGGGCTATTTAATCCAACACTTAACCTTTGAAAGAATCTGGCTATAAATTCTGTTTGCAGCAGAAATGTCCTCAGGCTAAGCTAGACAGTTTCTGCCTAGCATTTCACGAGCGGAAGAAGGGCTTATAGTCAGGGGCCCATCTCCAAAAACGGGCGCTTCATTGCCATCTCGGAGGTGCCCAATCTCAGAGCCTCCAAAGCTCACGATACCCAAGTCCCCTTGCAAATTTACTAGGTGTATTGTTCTCAAGGCACCTGCTTTGAAGTCAGCCTGCCTAGGTCAAATCCCACATCTCACCTTCCTGACTATGATTCTTGAGCAAGTTTTTAGATCTCTCCAAGCCTCATTTCTCTCATCTGTGAAATGGAAAGAATCATAGTGTCCACATCCAATGTCATAATGAACAGAAAGCACACGATAAACACTCAGTAAGTGTTGGCTACTGTTATTGTTATTTAATTTTGACATGTATTCTTGCTTTTTCCTTCTTTCTCTAGGGGGGACAGTGGCATCAGAAGGAGTCTGGGAATGGAAGATAGATATCTGGCTTTGAATCCTGGTCTTAAGTTCCTTGTTAGCTGTGGGACCCTGGGTAGATCATTTCACTTCTCTAGGCGTTCCTCCACATCTGTGAAACTAGGATACTACTCCCGACTAGCAGAAATGCTATAAGAATTGGCAGTAATCCACAGCAGGTACCTCACACACCTGATTTGTGCCAGGCGCTCTCCTGAGTGGTGAAGGTACAGTATAGTCAGTAGATAGGAACTATTATTCTTGTGCCAATGAGCTCTTCCCATGTGTGGAATATTTTAAAAGAAAGATGATACAGGGAAATTGGACACGTAGAAAACTGGTGGTGCATCAGGAACTGAAAAATGCTTGGGAATTTTATTCAAGCCAACTTCATTGTGAAAAATTTATTTATAATGAGTTTTTTCTTTTTTTCCTAGAGTGCCCCAACCTGAGGAAATCATCTTATTCATTATTAGCATAGCTTCCTCTTAAAGCTTTACTTTAAGTTTGCACTGCAGACCATGGTACATAAATGAGTCTTGATTTAATGAAGCTGAGCTATTAAGGATAGTCTCTCCACCTGTTTTAATGGCCGCTGCAATAACTATTATTCCCTTTCAGGGCCCAGTCATTGACTTCCGAGGGCTGCTCACAGATGCCATCAAAGGAGCAACCACTGAACTTGGCTTGAACAGCTTCGACTGTAACCCAGACCCCTCAGTAAGTGGCTAGGATGGGGCATTCATCTTGCAAACTGTCAAAATCCAGATGAAATTCTGGGATACAGTTTTGAGTCCAGAGGAGCCTTGAGATCCAGTTAAAGGTCACAGTGATCTGCCACCATTTTGCCATGGAGCTCTGTGCTCTGTTTTCCTCCCTAAGTGATGAAGCAATTTTGTAATGTGAGGCTTTCTACTCTCATCATCAGGAACGACTGTTGAAACCTCTGAGTGCATTTATTGGCATGAACAGTGAGATGCGAGAACTGGCAGCCGTGGTGAGCCGGGTAAGATCTGATATTCAATTCACAAATTTACGGAGGCAGACTGGGGCTCCAGGAGCATTGTGGGCTGCTGCTTTTATTAATAACAATAAATATGATCATTTATTTATAAAGTGCCCCACTTGCGAAGGCACTCATATTGTTTAGAGGCACAATAATGCATGATGAATAAATTATAGAATCATAAAATTACAATACAAAAAGCCCACCATCTCACTATAGAGGCCAAGAAAACCCAAAGAGAAAAGGACTTAGAAAGGAAGGGACAGGTGAAAGGTTTTAGAGCTAAGCCAAGATTTAAGGAAAGAAAGCCTCTTAAAGGAGAGAGGACGTCTGTGTCTTGTTTAAACAGTCTATGCCTAGAAATAGAGATGTCAGGAGTCTGGTTTTATAATTGGAAATTTTCATGAAGAAACAGATTAGTAGGAAAGATCTTACCATCTACATGGCTGGTTTTTTTCAAGCTTGGTCCCCCAGGACCTAAAGGCAGTGAAATCTAGTGGTGGATGACACACAGGCTCGGGAATAGGTTGACCTGGATTTGATTTCTAGATCCTCCTCTTTTTCACTCTGTGGCTTGGGGCAAGTTCCTTGGTAACAGAATAGATTCCTGAGTTATAGGAAATCTCCAGTGATCTCATATTTAATGAAAGACTGAAACACAGGCAGGCTCCTTCCTGGATGTTTAAAATGATGCAAAAATTGCACAGCTGCTCTGAGGTTGTTAACGTCCCCAGGTCTCCACTTAGCCCAGCGGGTGTCCCCTGTGCGCCTCTGATGTGTCACAGACGTGTGCTAGCAGCTGGAAATACAAAGGTGAACGGGAGCTGGGAAGGATCTATATCTTCTTAGGGAAGAAGAGACACAGGAAACAGCCCGTGAGAGAGGGCAGAAGAGGGCGGAGGGGAGGTGCTCTGGGCAGAGGTACAGACAAGTGAGTTGTAGCACTTACGCAGTGTTTCTGGGGAACCAACTGAAACTCCATTAGAAATGGTGGGAGAAGGGACTGGAGAGCGAGGCTGGGGTTCCTGCGCGTTAGGGCGCTGTGAACAGTACCGAGGCTGGGCTCAGTCTATGTCAGATGGAGAATCTCTGAAAGGCGTCCATCAGGAGAATGGGATAATCAAATGTGCTTTTAGACAGCTTGTTCTAATGACAGTATGGAAGGCCAACAAAGAAAGGGAGATAGGAAGACCAGCTCAGAAGTTATTATCAGTGAGAGGGTGAGGGGTTGAGCCATGCTCAGTCTATGTCAGATGGAGAATCTCTGAAAGGCGTCCATCAGGAGAATGGGATAATCAAATGTGCTTTTAGACAGCTTGTTCTAATGACAGTATGGAAGGCCAACAAAGAAAGGGAGATAGGAAGACCAGCTCAGAAGTTATTATCAGTGAGAGGATGAGGGGTTGAGCCAGGCTACGGTAATTAGGATGCATAAGAGAGCAGAGAAAAATATTGTTATACCCCCAAATCAAGTCTTGTTACTGTCTTTGCAAATGGATACCATGACTAGGGATGATAAAGTTGTGGAGTAGAAGTGGCCTGGAATTATTCCACCTGGAATCCGTTCTACAGAACTGTGAGGGGCAGTCATAGGGACTCTGCTTGAAAGCCAACAGGGATGGGGAGCTCACCTCCCGCTGAGGCAGTTCTACTGAGTTCTGATAACTTTTGATTGAGATAAGGAGGAACTTCCTATTGGGAAATTATAAACACCAACATGTGGAATTCAATGTTAGTGCTTGATGAGGACAAGAGATTCTGCTGTTACCGATGGATGCGAATGCCCATTGTGTGCAAAGCTTTTCCTGAGAAAGTGTGGTCATGAGTGGCTGGTCCTTTCAAGACGGGGTGGTTCTCTCAAGATTTGGGAAGACCGAGACCTTTGTCATCTCACCCAGGAATGGATCCTACAATCACGCAGTATCAAAATCACCTGTGTAAAGAGTTTCTCTAAGAAATATTGTCACCCCTCGTGGAGGGACCTGGGAGGATGGGGCACTGAATGGGGGCATAGCATCTCACCAGCATTTAAAAGATATGTTTTTACATATTATATAGATTTATTAGGTTGCACCAGGTCTCAGTTGCAGCACACAGGATCTTCACTGCATCATGAGGGATCTTTTGTTGCATAGTGAAGGCTCAGTAGTTGCGACACTTGGGGGCTTAGCTGGCACTTGGGCTTAGTTGCCCCTTGGCACGTGGGATCTCAGTCCCAGACCAGGGATCAAGCCCACGTCCCCTGCACTGAGAGGGTGATTCTTAACCACTAGACCACTAAGAAAGTCCCTGGTTTTATGTTTTCTTAATCATGTGCATATATCACTTTTTAAAAAATTAAATAAATATAAAATTAGTTTCCAGATTGTTCTGTAGTCACTCAGAATGACTGTGGAAGGGAGGTGGTTTTTTTTTTTTTTTTCTCCTTTTTGCTATAACACTCTAGACAAGTTTGCCCAAAACAGCTCCACTGAGAAAAGCCCCTGAGTGACTGTTCTGAGCATCTTGTGAAATTGAAGTTTGGAGACTGCAAATTAGTTATCAGTAAGAGCTACCTGAATTGATTATCCTCCGTGGTTGCTATGGGTCCTCCGTGGTTGCTATGAGGCTCTACTCTGAGGGGAAAATGGTACTTTCACTTGGTTGTTGGCTTCCTTGGATTTTGTAGAAGCAATTGCTCCTGATGGAAGTAGGGAGCAACCACTAGGGAAAAAGAGAAATTGGTTTCAGAGGAGCATTATCTCTTTTATGGAGCAAATTAGAAAGTGTTGTTGAGATCAAGGAGCAGGAGAGAGTCCAGGCACCAGCTAGGAACTATGTTTTGGATTAAAAGCTAATGTAATTGGTAGGCGTGTTCTGTAGCTTCTTTGATTACAGTCGTAAATCAGCGTGGTTTGTTATTGACTAGAGAGAAGTATAGTCCATTGTTCAGAGATTTTTTCTTTTTGGTAAATTTCATGTTGTATTATTTTAGTTGTTTAGTCACTTGTTGTTGAGATCAAGGAGCAGGAGAGAGTCCAGGCACCAGCTAGGAACTATGTTTTGGATTAAAAGCTAATGTAATTGGTAGGCGTGTTCTGTAGCTTCTTTGATTACAGTCGTAAATCAGCGTGGTTTGTTATTGACTAGAGAGAAGTATAGTCCATTGTTCAGAGATTTTTTCTTTTTGGTAAATTTTATGTTGTATTATTGTAGTTGTTTAGTCACTAAGTCATGTCCTACTCTTTTGCAACTCCATGGACTGTAGCCCGCCAGGCTCTTCTGTCCGTGGGATTTTCCAGGCAAGAATACTGGAGTGGGTTGCTATTGCCTTCTCCAGGAGATCTTCCTGACCTCAGGGATCAAACTCAGGGATTGAACCCACATCTCCTGCATTGGCAGTTGGATTCTTCACTGAGCCACCTGAGAAGCCGTTTATTTTGTGTGTGTGTGTGTATGTAGTTGGAGAAGGAAATGGCAATATGCAATATGCATATATATTTTGTATATATAGCTAGTATTTGTATATATACATATTTTGTATACATATATATGTATATGTGCATGCATGCATGCTAAGTCAACTCTTTGTGACCCTATGGACTGTATTCTGTCAGACTCCTCTGTCCATGAGATTCTCCAGGCAAGAATATTGAAATGGATTGCCATGCCCTCCTCCAGGGGATCTTCCTGACCCAGGGATTGAACCTGCATCTCTTACTCACTAAATATTTTCATGGCATCCCTTTGGTGAACTAATAACAAATTACAATATGTATATGCATACATATCTAATATGAAAAGTTATTTTTATCACAAGCACTTTATGTCCTGTTGCAAGTCAAGAATTCTGCTGCTCCTGTGTTTATTACAGCTGTGAAGGAGAACATTAGTTTTAACAGAATGATCAAATGTGCATTGCAGGACATTTATCTCCATAATCCAAACATAAAGTGGAATGACATTATTGGACTCGATGCAGCCAAGCAGTTAGTCAAAGAAGCTGTTGTGTATCCTATAAGGGTAAGGATGGGAGGCCCAATTTCTGTTCCTTATCCATGGGGCAAGCTCACCCATCAGCAAGAGAAAGACAGGGTGATTTTCTGTTCATAAGTTGACTTTTTTTTTCTTTTTTTAAAATTCAAGTATATTTAAAAATTTTTTACAATGTATTGATTTCTGCTGCACAACAGTGTGAATCAGCCATAATTATACATACACCCCCTCCCTCCCGAGTTTCCCGTCTTCCCCCCATCCCATCCCTCCAGGTCATCACAGAGCACCGGACGGCTCCCTGTTGGCAAGCTCACCCATCAGGAAGAGAAAGACAGGGTGATTTTCTGTTCATAAGTTGACTTTTTTTTTTCTTTTTTTAAAATTCAAGTATATTTAAAAATTTTTTACAATGTATTGATTTCTGCTGCACAACAGTGTGAATCAGCCATAATTATACATACACCCCCTCCCTCCCGAGTTTCCCGTCTTCCCCCCATCCCATCCCTCCAGGTCATCACAGAGCACCGGACGGCTCCCTGTGCGACGCAGCAGCTTCTCACCAGCTATCCTTCTCACGGATGGTAGCACACATGTGCTCACGCTGCTTTGTCCTTTCGCTCCACTCTCCCTCCCCAACTGTGTCAACAAGTCTATTCTCTACGTCTGCATCTCCATTCCTTGCCTACAGATAGATTCTTCAGTACCATTTTTTAGATTCCATGTACATGCATTAATATCCTATATTTTGTGTTTCTCTTTCTGACTTACTTCACTCTATAACAAGCTGTAAGTTCATATACCTCTCTAGAACTGACTCAGGTTCATTCTTCTTTATGACTAAGTAATAGTCCATTGTAGGTATATACCACATCTTCTTTATCCATTCATCTGTCGATGGGCATCTGGGCTGCTTCCATGTCCTGGCTCTTGTAAATAGTGCTGCTGTGAACATTGGAGTACACGTGTCTTTTTCAATTATGGTTTTCGCATGGTACATACCCCTTTGTGGGGTTGCTGGGTCATATGGTAGATTTACTCCTAGTTTTTAAAGGAATCCTCATACTGTTCTCCATGAGGCTGTATCCATTCTCATTTTACATTCCCACCAGCATTGGAGGGTTCCCTTTTCTCCACATCTTCTCCAGCATTTATTGTCTGTAGATTTTTTGATGATGGCCATTCTGCCTGGTGTGAGGTGATACCTCATTATGCTTTTGATTTGCATGTCCCTAATAATTAGTGATGTTGAGCATCTTTTCATGTGTTTACTGGTCATACCTTCACTTTTTGCCAATGTCACAATATTTTGTCAACACGGGAGCACTGAGGCTCTGTCCATTCTAGGCCATTTGAAATCATGTTACATATTGATTGAAGGCAGGTGCCTCCTCTAAGAGGTAATTTAAGATCTAAGACTCCGTAGAATATATGATTAGTCAGTTACTATTAGCCTGCCTCCCTAAATATACTTATTATAGTAAAAATACCTGCCATCTGAGAGAGCATCTGACTGTGTTTGCGTGGATTTCCCCCTGCCTCACCCCCAGCACTCCCATCACTGAGGGCTTTGTTTTCGGCTGGTTGTAAAGACTAGACAGCCCCTTCCGGGGCACCAGCTAGTAGAGCCATCAGGTTGTTCGCATTGCTTACTGCTGACAAATCTTTGTGCAGAGTGGCTCACTAAACAGGAAGAAAAATAGAGAAACGAGACTCCATGTTTGGTTTACGCCAGTGGCATTGTTCGGTCACTAAGTCATGTCTGACTTCGACCCCATGGACTGTAGTACGCCAGGCTTCCCTGTCCTTCACTATCTCCCAGAGTTTGCTCAAACTCATGTCTGTTGAGTCGATGATGCCATCCAACCATTTCATCTTCTGCCTCCTCATTCTGCTCCTGCCCTCAATCTTTCCCAGCATCAGGGTCTTTTCCAATGAGTTGGTGCTTTGCATCAGGTGGCCAAAATATTGAAGTTTCAGCTTCTGCATCAATCCTTCTAATGGATATTCAGGTTTGATTTCCTTTAGGATTGACTGGTTTGATACTAAACAGGAAGAGAAATAGAAAGCAAGACCACATGTCTGGTTTACAGCAGTGGCGATGAGGTCAACGTACCACATGGCTTTTGCTGTATAACAGACCACCCCATCACTTAGTGCCTTAGAACCACAATCATTTCCATGTTTGCAGCAGTTCTGTGGGTGGGCATTTGGGGCTGGGCTCGGCAGGGCCAGCTTGCGCTTTTCTGCGTGATGTTGGTTGGGCTCACTCACATGTCTGGGGTATCAGCCAGTCTGGCTGGAGAAGATGGAGAGGCTGGGAAAGCTGGGGTCACCAGAGCCCCTGAGACCTCTCTCTGCCTCTCATCCTCCAGCACGAGAGCCCAGTCTTGTTCAGGTGGTGGCAGCAAGTTCCTAGACAGAAGCAAGAAAGGGCCCAATCGCTGAGCCTTTCCCATGCCCTTATATTTTCAGGCCTCTTCTACGTGCTAATGCCCCACTAGCCAAATTCATGAGGCCAAGTCCAAGTCCAAGTGGTGGAGAAATATCCTCTGCCTCTTGATGTAAGGAGCTGCAAATAATTAGTGGCCAGTTTTGGTGATCTCTTGTAGTCAAGATTACAAATTTACTTTCTTGAATAACCTGTTTATTCTTACCCCTGAGCCCTTGCAGCCCCTGATTTTTGGATGCTTCTATTCGAATGAGACAAAATCAGTCAGTTTGGACTGTCTTTCCTTTCTTCCTTCCTGTGTTCAGACACGTAGGGGAGGAACTACAGTGGTGGTCCGAGTAAGTAGAAAGGTATTCCCTGCTTCCTCTGAGTGGCTCCACTGTTCAAGTCTTCTTATGCAAAAGGCTAGAGCCTCTCATTGAGACACTCTGGATGTGTTGTCGCCACGGTATTTGAAGTTCCATACGATGTCAAGATTTTGAATTAGCATCAGCAAGAAGCTAATAGCTAGTTATAATTTTACTGTTCCTTTTCCTTCTCTCTTGTCCTTTACCAACTCCAGATGGTTTGAATTTGAACTAACAGGAGAGATTCACTGAAGTCCATGCGTGTCCTGTTTGGAGTAGGTGTCTCATTACGTATTATGCATTGCATATTATCAACTTCCAGGCTTCACCATAACATTGAACTTTACTCACATACACCTTTCTATATTGGTTTTAAAAAGTTGGCATCTTAAAGAGCATACCTGCTTCACAACATTCCAAAGACTGCTCGAACTCTGGGGGAAATAACGTTTTCCACTGAGCAGTGACTCCTGCAATGGAGGGGATGGTTCCTGTCTGTGCCTTTCTCCTCCTTAAAATAACTGCTCTTTTAAAAAGCAAAAAAATTCGGCCATGTGTCCTATCCAGAGTGAAAGTCAAATTGGCATAAATTAGATAGTCGTGTGTGTGTGTGTGTGTGTGTGTGTGTGTGTGTACAGAGAGAGAGAAGCAGTCTTAAAAAAGGAGGGGCTGGCCCAGAGTTGCCTGTGTTTCACCCTAGCTTGCCTGAGCTGAGGGTATGCAGGCTGCCTTGCAGGTACAAAACGTCATCATTGTTCCTTGCTCCCACAGTACCCACAGCTGTTTACAGGAATTCTTTCCCCCTGGAAAGGACTGCTGCTCTACGGACCTCCAGGTAGAGGATCTTTCTGCTGTGAGCTTGGTGTGCACCGAGTGTGCAGGGGATGACTTGCCCCATCTGTCTTCCTTTTGGGACTGGGCCAGCGTGCGCTGTGTACCCACCTCCTGTGTTGCTTGTGTGACTGTCTTGTGTCTGTCAGCAGAGAGATGGAGTTCGAGGGTCACTCATGTTTTACCCACATATGTCTCCAGGTACCGGAAAGACTTTACTGGCCAAAGCTGTGGCTACGGAATGCAAAACAACCTTCTTTAATATTTCTGCATCTACCATTGTCAGCAAATGGAGAGGGGACTCGGAAAAGCTTGTTCGGGTAGGGTTTCTTGATTTTGTTTCTTTAGAATGAATTTTGGCAGAAGACAGTGGCACAAAATGATGACAGTGGTCTTATTTGTTCTTAAGTGATTCAAGCGTACAAATTTATCAAAGCCCGGGAGGTGGATTGACTACTATGTAGCTGCTAGCAGTGCCCCTATCAGCAAACATGATCTCCCTTCTTTGGGAATTTGGCCAACAGCCCCTTTTCGATTCACGTGACATAGAAATAGAAAAAAATTGTCTCTGTGATGGCCTATTTTTCTTTTATCCAAGAAACACTTATTATTAAGCATGTTCAGTGTATTCAGTTAAGATTTACTGAGAGGCTACTGCGGTATGTTTGTCCTTATACTAGATACTCTAAGGAAGAATCGAAAAACTTAAAACTTACTCTTTCAGATGCTCCAACCAACTTTCCTCCACAGTGCCATAGGCTGTAGGGATTTTTTTAAATTCCCTTAGGAGATTGTTTTTATCAATATATCATTTCTAAGAGTGTATGGTATATATTTTTTAAATGTTTATTCATTTTTAATTGATTGATGATTGGTTTACAGTATTGCTTTGATTTCTGTCATACATCCACATGAATTAACCATGAAAGTGAAAGTTGCTCAGCTGTGTCCAACTCTTTGTGACCCCATGGACTGTAGCCCACCAGGCTCCTCTGTCCATGGAATTCTCCAGCCAGAATACTGGAGTGGGTAGCTTTTCCCTTCCCCAGGGGATCTTCCCCACCCAGGTATCAAACCCAGGTCTCCCACATTGCAGGCAGATTCTTTACAGCTAAGCCACAAGGGAAGCCCAAGAATACTAGAGTGGGTAACCTATCCCTTCTCCAGTGGATCTTACAACCTAGGAATCAAACTAGGGTCTCCTGCGTTACAAGCAAATTCTTTACCAACTGAGCTATCAGGGAAGCCATAGGGATGTCTCCTCCCTCTTGCATCTCCATCCCACCTCTCGCCCATTCCCACCCCTCTAGGTTATTACGGAGCCCCAATTTGAGTTCCCTGAGTCATACAGCAAATTCTCACTGGCTGTCTATTTACATATGTTAGTGTATATGCATCCATCCTACTCTCTCCATTTATCTCACCCTCTCCCCCATTTGTCTTACTTTCTTCTCCCCAACCCTTGTCCCTGAGTCTATTCTCTATGTCTGCATCTGCATTGCTATTCTATGAACAGATTCATCAGTCCCATCCTTCTAGATGACATATATATGCGTTAATATAGGATAGTTTTTTCTCTTTCTGACTTACTTTACTGTATAATAGGTCTAGGTTCATCCACTTCATTAGAACTGACTCAAATGTGTTCCTTTTTATGGCTGAGTAATATTCCATTGTATATAGATACCACAGCTTCTTTATCCGTTCATCTGTCAATGGACATCTAGTTTGCTTCCAAGTCTTGGCTACTGTAAGTAGTGCTGCA